>JAPKLW010000090.1:815831-885307 GCA_026898455.1 Plectranthus barbatus
CCCCCCCCCCCCGCACGACAGACTCCTCGCTCGGCTGAGCCATCTGGCGCTCGGCCGAGCCGCGCGCATTTTTAAAAGCTCGATCGAGCAATTGCTCGACCCATTTGCATCTCGGTCGAAATTTCTCTTCCAAAATTTTTTCCCATACTTTAGTGCATTGAATTGTTCTTATCTCACCCTTCAATTTCTGTTATGGCAAGCAAACGTGCGAGAGGTGAGTCTTCTTCTTCGGAGGGGCGCCCAAAGAAATTTGACGATGAGGAATTTGCTAAATACAAGAATTTGGCGAACCGGCAAGTCGTGGGCACTAAATATTTGTGTCGCAAAACGTTGAAAGCTTTGAAGTTGAAGGATGATGTTTGGAGTCTCCTCACAGGCATCGGCTGGAAGAAGATGCTCAATGCTAAGTGGCCCGGATACATGGAGTTGTCAAGGGAATTCCTTGCCTCAGTTACTGTCATGAAAGGGGCGGGAGGAATACCGTTATCCATGAAATTTAAACTCCAAGGTACGGAATATTTCTATCAACATGCCAAGATTGACGAAGTTTTTGGTTGTGATCCTGAGCCGATATTTCTGCATGAGAATGTTAACTTGGGGGAATTTTGCGAGGAGATTACTGGTATTTCACTTGATAGGAAATTCAATATTAAGGAGTGTAGAGCTACTGCAATTAGGAATCCAGTTATACGTTATATTCATAAGTTTGTTGGTGGTTCTGTGTGCGGGCGGTATGAGTCGAGTAACGTGATTACTTCTGAACTTCATATGTTGTATGCTCTGATGAATGGTATTAATTTTTCTTCGGGGGCGATGTTGATGGATGCATGGAGTCGGGCTGCTAATACCAACACCCGGACTTTTAGTTGTGGAATGTTAACCCCTATCTTTGAGGATATTGGTGTAGACCTGTCAGGTGCTTCTGCTCCAGCTTTATTCTTGGATTCAAATTCCTTGTTAGCCGGATGATTTGTGGTTCCCGGGCATAGGGTTCATTCTATTATAAATTTGGGAATTTGGCTATGATGATGCCCCGACCGGAGTGGACAACAGTGTCGGATCTGTCTGATAGATCCAATTGGTTGCTGGATACCGAGGAGCACAAGGATGTGGTCGGAGTGTTATCTCCTGATGGATATTTCACGAGCCTCCGGCATCTTTCTGAGGCAGAGCATCAACAGTTGCGGGATGTCGGTCCAAGCACTCGAGCTCCTCCGCAGCCTCGGCAGACTCTGATTGCAAATTGGCAGTAGCAGATGTTTTCGATGTTGCAGCAGACTAATGCATCTATAGATTCTTTGTCTTCATCTTTGCAGGGTCTTGATACTTCTATGGCTTCTCGCTTTGACATCCTTGATTGAAGAGTGGATTCTATTCAGGAGGATGTCCGTGAGCTTCAGCGCCGAGTTCCCATTCCATACCAATCTCGCCGGGAACGCCAGCAGCAGCAGGATAGGGTTGAACAATGACGCACCGTCTACCTTTTTGACAAACTTAGTCTAACTTGACTAAGTTTGGGGGGAAGTGCCGGTAGTCGGTGCTCTGGTTCATTCTCTCCTCCATCTCTTTATCTTTACTATGCTTTCTAGAGTGTTAGTTTAGTTTAGTATTGAACAATGATTTGGATATTCGATTGGGTTGTATAATGATATTGATTTACCTTTACTTTGTTTTGAATGTTGAATGTGGATTTGGATGATGATTTTAATGGTTTAATATGATGTGTTGATGGAATATTGTGGCGAGCTTGCATGTGTTTAATCCTTTCTATTTGGTTTTGGTATGTGGATGTGTTATGGTTTGGTATGAATGGTGGAGCTAGTGGATATTGCTTTATTTTTGTTGATGATTGGTTTGTGGAAGTCGGTGGAAATGAGAACTTAATTAGCTTGTTTATGCTCAATAGTTTGGTGGTGTTTGTGTTGATTTGTAGTAGGTGCCAATAAGGACTGGAGAGTGGTGATCGTGCCTACTGATGGGTAACATTTTCTATCGTTCTTCCTACCATTTAGTTTCATTATATTTGTTTTATGGCATGTAGATTGTTGTTAGGATTGTTGTGTGCTTGTGTGTGTGTGATGAACCCAAATGAGGCTTGAGATTTAATCATGATTTACTTAGTGGAGTTTGATGTTTACCTCAACTAATGATAGGGCGGAATCTGGTTTTCGAAGCATGTTTTAAGTTTAACTTTTGAATTGTCGAGCTTTGTATGTGGTTAATGCATAGGACTTGACAAAAAGCTGTGAGGGTTGAGCCATGATATTGTCATATCTAGTTCGATTGTGAGTGGCAAGATTGAGAGTACGAGATCTAGAACTTGCATCCGTTCTCTATCTATTGGCATGAGTGTGTAACTAGAAAATGATCTTAGGCCGTCGATTCTTAGTCCTACCTTTCACACCGGGAGTATAAGGTGATTGTTATCATAATTTTGCCTTTCATATCTTTGACCCCCGTGATTGAGCTTTATTGGTGAATTTTCCTTGATATAATTAGGACCATATTTGGGGGGAAAGAGTGTATGAGGGGGAATACAGTGATGAGAGTTGGGTTGGGAATTGATTGAATTTGTATTGATGGGAAATGTTGAGGCATGAAAGATATGGAAAAAAGGATTGGTTTGAATCCTAGAAAAATGAGCACCTACAAAATTTTGGTGCAAGTGTTTGGGAAAAGAGGCACCGACAAAATGAACGAATGATGGTGCATTTGAAAAATGATGAAAAAGAAAAGAAAAGAGAAAAGAAAAAAAAGAAAAAGAAAAAGTGTGTTGTGAAATGAAAAGCCTCGGGGGTTTATAGTGGTTCGAAAAGAACAAGTTTGGGGGTTTTGGGAAATTGAGAAGTTTAATCACTTTGGCCCAAAACCATCCACCTTTTAGTTAGCCACGTTACAATCCGAGAAAAGACCTTTCTGATTCTAGAAACTAACTCGTTGTAGTATAGTGGTGAGAATGGATGCAAACCTATGGAAATCAAGCTCGATATCTTGTGATTGTGTGAATCTCATCATCCCTAAACACGTGAGGGAGTGCTTTCATTTCTTGTATCCATTTTTTATGAGTGGTGCATGTCCTTAACATTAACCTTGTTACAAAGTTAGGTGATAATCTCGTTTTACTTGAACATGCTAAGATAACTTTGATGAGCTATGAGGTATTGCATGAGGTAGATTAATGGCTTTACTTTGTTTTATTGAGGACAATCAAAGGTTCAAGTTTGGGGGGTTATGATATGTGCGTAAAATGACCTATTTTTCGATGTGTGAGCGTGCATGTTTGCGGCCATTTTACTCTCATATCATATGTTTTTGTTGCTCTTTTTTCGTGTTTTTGTGTTTTTGTATTTTGAATGTTGTAGGATAGGTTTTGCGCATAAACGAGCATTTTTGGTGGAGTTTTGGAGGAAAATCGCACGTGTTTGGAGTTTTGAGGCGTTGACCAGCCAAGCAGAGCAGGACCGGCCAAGCCAAGCTGATCAGAGAGCTCGACCGGCCGAGCGGAGCAGGACCGGCCAAGCGATGCCGGACAGAGGCGTCGACCGGCCGAGCCAAGCAGGCTCGACCGAGCCTGGCTAACAGACAGGTGGCTCGATCGAGCCAACTCCGACCGGGCAAGCCAGACCAGTTTTTCCAGCATTTTGGCGGTTTCCAGCTTCGACCAGGCGAGCCATACTTCGACCGAGCGATCTGAGGCCCTGTTTGCTCGTCTATAAAAGGGGAAACTCTGTTATTTGAAGAGTTTTTTTGTCATTTTTCGTTAGATCTAGTTAGGAGTATCCCTAGATTCCAATTTCCATCACGATTTCATCTCAATCCTAGAGTCTCAAGAAGCTAAATTCATCAATCCTTGGAGGAGAATTGAAGATCCAAGGGGGTAGATCAAGACATACAAATCCAATTGGGGAATATTATATTCTCTACTTGTCAATTGTAATGGATGTATTTGATTTCAACTTTGTATTGTTACAATTGAGAGGTATGATGTTCTAATTCAATTCGGATGTTGATTTGAATAAGGATGCATGAAGATTAGGTTTGATAATTGTTTGTTTACTTTCCTTTGAGAGCTTGAATTGCACTAGAGCCAACTTAGGAGGTAGTTGACGTGAACGCTGCAGCCAACACGCGGGCGGAACCGTCGTGAATAGTGTAGATTCATACGACTTTAGTTCCAATCCATGTGCGGTGCTAGGTCGTAGGGCAATAATTGACGATCTATTTGGAGTGGTCTAGGGCTTAATAACGTGACTGTTTGCAAGTCTTAGCATCATCAACTGTTAGCTCGCCGTGACAAGGGGTTAACGAGTGTAGGGTCGATTGCTCAATCTCCTAGGGATTAAAATGTGTTTACATCAATGATTAACCTAATTGGATTGCATCTACGTTCATTTCAACATCCTATCTTCCTAATTTGAGTATTTGCTTGTCTTGGTTTACTGATTGTGGAAAGAATTGATTGAAAGTTGATTGTTGATTTAATTGATTGTTTAGTATATGATGTTAGCATAGATTGAAATTGATTGCCTAGTTGATAGAAACTACTCAACTATTCTATTTTGCCTAGCTATAAGACTTTGCTATAGTATCTCGGTATTCTAGCGGGCGAAGGGAAGAAGGACCTGGATTTGACAAATTTTATTCTTGTGCAGCTAGGAGTTTAATTTGATTGAACTTTTAGCCGCATCAAACATCAGGAAAATATTACAAATTCCACGGTTTGGCAATTCATAAAGTAGATTGTCAATTTCCTATATCCTTTCGGTCTCTAGGAAAATTAACAACTCCCAAAAACATCAGATTTATTCCTATGGATTAAATTCCTCTTCTCAGACATAATTTAAAATCCATATTATCAATTCTTAAATCCATTAATCAATTTTCACTTTTCAGTCTCAAATTAATTAATTATGAAAACCTAAACAAATGGCCAATTTAATCAGATTAAGAAAAGGCACAAGAATTGATAAACAAATTAAAAATATTGATCGATTTAATCACCTAAACATGCATCCAAGACAATCACATAAACCCTAGAATCTGAATAAAGGATTACCTACACATATTCATGTTAAACAAAAATATGGAAAGATAAAACCTGTAACAAAACTTCATAGAGAAAACAAGCCTTGATATTGCATCCAATCTTCAAAAGGTTCGATCACAATACTCACCACAATTCGAAAGCAATTCGGGAGCAAGAAAATTTATAGGGTTTAGGTCTCAAAAGTGGCATAAGTCTTCAAAATCGCCTAAACAAAACTATATATATACTAGGTATAAATATCCCTACATGGAAATAACTTAAAAGCATTAAATTTTGCCAGCTTGACCAGTATTTCGATCGACACAATTTTTGTTGATCGAAATAGTGATGGGTTTTGTATACTGAAAGCATTTATTATAATGAGTATACGACGGTTTATTTCTCCTATCTGTTAACAATCTTACATGTGTGAACAATGGTATCCTCTTGTCTCACCGATAGGGACGATCATACGGCGTGTTGTAGATCGCAGAAGACAGTATGATCACTTGACCTAGTGAGACATAAACCTGATCACAGCAGAGACAGCGTATGAGGATATGTCTATCCGGATGGCTGCAGCATTGTCGGAATAAGTAATCTGTCTTGGTTACTTGACAAGCTGGTACGCAGAGGTGGCGTATTGATGGACCGCAGTGAAATGTATTCGTCTGTCTGACATCAGCGAATACAAGATCTCGTTATATTGATTGAGTCCAAACCCTAACAAAGGTTCAGGGTTTGCACGGGTTGACTGTTGCTTTGACTTGCTATGGTGGAGAGCCTAAGTAACGTGCCCGTATATCCGCATCTTGGGTAACAACAGTTCGTGTAGTACCACCTGAGACTGGGTTTAAGTAATCATATCCGATTAATAGGATGGGGACATTCCCTGAGGAGCTCAATAACATTCATCGTGTCAAAGTCCTGTAGGCTGATTAAGTTCAGGCACGAGTGATAAGGATTGAGTGGTACTACTCAGGAATAATAAGATATTAATTAATTGTAGTTAGAGCTTGTCAGAGGCTCCGATTAATTAATGGATGTCCAGTAACCTTTAATATGAGGATTCTCAATTAATGCAGCCCGTTCTCATAACGTGGTAATAAAGGGGTAGGTCAGTATTAAATATGCTGAATTGAGCCCAGGAGCCCATTAGGGTTTACAACCCTAGGTCTATAAATAGACAGCTCTCTCTCATAAGTTGTGACACAGTTGAAACACACTAAACCTAGGAGAGAGAGAGAGGGGCGCCGATCCTGTTTTCAAAGGGAGGAGAATTTCGATTCTGGTCCTGCTCAAACCACAGATCTACGGAGTCCTCACCAGTAGTAGATCTGAACAACATTGGGATACAGATCTGAAGACTTGATCTGGAGAAGAGAAATTCTATTTATTTTTTTTCTTTATTTTTGAATTTATCTAGAAATTAGAGTTCTAATTTCTATTTCCGCAGATAAAATTGAATTACGTGGTTGAATTAAAGTTGGAAATTCAAACGCAAAAGATCGGATCAGACTCGACGGAATTACGGTAATCCCTAAATCCACAAATCTGAGTATTAAATTCATAGGAGCATGCTAGGTTTTATTATGTATTTAATTATGCACAATACCCATAAATCGATCCGATTCAATTTGGTTTTGGTGAGTTGGTTCACGGGAAAACCCTACAATTGGTATCAGAGCCAGGTTTATGATTTATGGCTCTTTTGTGCGTAATTGAATTCTGTATGCATGTACGGATTTACTATTTTGTGGATGTTGGTTTTTGTTCCTCGTGCCAACCCGTATAATTCAGCCCGCGGTGGTTTATCCGTGTAGGGCTGAATTAATTTTGTAAAATCACGAGAAAATCCATGATTAGTGTAGATTTGAAAATTGTAATAGAATAGTTGTTCTGTAATTTTTCAAATTTATGTAATTGGACGGGTCGAGGACAAAGAACGAAGACGGAGCCGATGCAGGGCCGGCAGAGGACACGGCGGGCGACGGCGGTGGTGCGGCAGGCGCACGGTAGGGGCGTGCAGCGCGCGGCGGTCGGCCAGCAGCGGCGGTGGTCGTCGTCGGCTGATGCTGTCCCGTCGCAGTGGCTCGTGTTTTTGTGGTTTGTGCAATCATGTGTAAACCCTAGAGTTTGCATTAGGGTTAAGGCAAATCATCAGATCAAAAAGGCCTAAGTCCCAAAAGATTTGGTGAATCAAGATTTGGAGGCCCTAGAAGATTTGTATCTATCCAAATAGATTCAAATTCAAATTGTAATAGATAGAATTTATTTTTCTATTTTTGTGGGGCCACGAGGAATTTTTGTTTGCCTTAATTGTCCTCGTATGATATGTGATTTATTTATGTGCGCAATTAAGCATGTGTAGATAATAGGAAAAGCATAATATATCGCTTTTATTATTTACAGCTCTCAAGTATGCTTATGTGATTAATTTCTTTTGTTGGATTATATTTTGGGAATTTTTGGGCTTGTTTAATTACATGCAAAAATTTGGAAAATATAATAACAAAGAAATTATGTGTGCGCATATAAGAAACCTTTTAAAAGAAAAATACTAAGCAAATTTTTTAATTAAAATCAATAGACCTCCACAAAGCGGTCCTAGGCTGTAAGTGTATCTCTCGTTCTAGTAAACGTCTACGAGTGTGGCTTGCTAGTTCCTAGAGGTGCATGGGTACGGTTGTTGGGATTTATAGACAAACAATTTAAATCATGTGAATAGTGGGAGGGTTTTGCGTAAACGTCTACGAGTGTAGCTTGCATAGATCTCTTTCACAAGTATTCTAGGATTGATTTAAATTATAGATAACAAAGGCTTTAAGGGCTGTGCGGTATGGTTACGTGCCATGCTAAACTGTCTCTTTTGGCCGGAGTTAAATTTGTGGTTAATTGCTTAGAAGCATCTTAGAATATAATGCAAGAATTGCATCCCTGTTCTTGAGAGATGGCTTGGTCTAAGGTTTTCACTAATTATTAATATCTAGTGTCAAAAGCTTCCTGACATGGTAGTGAAATTAAATGGATTGGGGCTTAAAACCCGCAGTTCTGGTTGAGGGTGACATCGTAAATGTCTACGAGTGTAGCTTGCGGTGGGAACTCTTGGGCAATTAGTGGAAAACATTTGTATTTGATTTATTAAAAGGTTTTCAATGCACTTGTTTTCGAAGTTCTACATGTATGTTCTTATTTAAGATTCTTTATTGTTTCAGATATATTTATGTCTAATGTCATCAATATTCTCGCACAAAACACTCTAACCGGTCCAAACTTCCTGGAATGGAAGCGCAATCTCGAGTACCTCCTTATTGGAGAAGAACATATGTTCGTTCTGCAAGTACTTCGTCCCGAAGTGCCGACTGCTGAATCCAGTCAAATGGATATAGAATTTTATAACAAGTGGGAGAAATCGAACAATGTAGTCAAGTGCTACATGATGACCACTATGTCGAAAGTCTTGCAGCAGCTTGCAGCAGCAACATCAGCACCATAGGGATGCCTATGACATCATGACGAGTCTGGAGGCAACCTATGGGGAAACTGATAGAGCCGTCAGGTTCAATCTCATGAGAGAAATCGTGAGTAAGAAAATGACTGATGGCACCTCAGTGAGAGAGCACGTAGTTACCATGACTCACCTCATGGATGAACTAACTGTGCATGGTGAAGGTATCGACGCTGAGGCTAAGGTCGATATCATACTGAACTCTCTACCCAAGTCCCTTGAGAGTTTTAGGCTGAATGTTGTCATGAACAAGAAGGAGTATACTCTTAATGAGTTACTCAATGACTTGATGGCAGCAGAATCGGTCATGAACCCTCAAAAGGTTACCTTGGCCACTTCTGGTAATCTCTCTGTTGTACCGAAAAGTATGAAGCAGAAGAAAGGGATTAAGAAGTGGGCCAAGAAGACACCTGTGAAGGATGGTGGGGCTTGGAAAAAGCCTAAGGTGGCGACTGACAGGGACAGGTGCTTCAGGTGTGGTAAGAAAGGACATTGGAGGAAAGATTGTCAAGCCAACAAAGCTAGAAAAGGTATGCCATTTGTATGTATAACTGTAAGCATGATTAGAGTCCGTTGTTGCTCTTCTAGAGCTGTAAGCACTGACTTGTTGATCATGTTGTTGTACTTTGCAGGGGACCGTGCCGACAAGGTTGGTGAGTGATGGCAAGAAGATACCAAACTGGATGAAGGCAACGTTTTATGATGGAGCTTCATGGAGTTTTCTTTTCTTTATGTTTTGATGTATTAAGTACATTTGAGAGTTTATTTGTGGGCCGTGGTTTATCGGCATGACAAATTTTATCAACTTTTATGGATATTTGTTATTTATGATTTTATCATTGGTAATAACAATGTTATCCGTTATGGGATGTGGATTTACAATCTCTATGTTACTTCGATCAAATATGTCCTTAAGTATTGCATGTAATTCATCCGTAATTGATAATCCTAGAAAGAGAAAACTTACTTCTTCTCATGAAGATCTTACATATCTCTGGCACTTGAGACTGGGTCACATCAGCTTGAAGCGGATTCAGAGACTTGCAGATGATGGTACATTGGACCTAGTCTGGGCAGTACCTTATCAAGTCTGCGAATCCTGCATCGAGGGCAAGATGTCAACTAGGCCTTTCAAGGCTAGTCAGTCTCAAGTAGAGGAAGTGTTGGGATTGATCCATTCTGACTTATGTGGACCAATGTCCATGCAGGCTCGTGGAGGGTACGAGTACTTCGTCACTTTCATTGACGATTACTCAAGGTACGGATACGTTTACCTGCTTCGCTACAAGTCTGAATGCTTTGAGAAATTCAAAGAGTTCAAGGCTGAGGAAGAAAAGAAGGTCGGGAAAACTATCAAGTCACTGCGATCTGATCGCGGTGGCGAATACCTCGGTAATGAGTTCCTGCAGTATTTGTCAAAAAATGGGATTACATCCCAGTGGTTTGCACCGGGTACTCCCCAGCAAAACGGTGTAGCTGAAAGAAGAAATAGGACTCTTCTAGAGATGGTAAGATCAATGATGAGTTATTCAAACTTACAAGTTTCGTTTTGGGGCTACGCATTGGAGACAACAGCTTACGTGCTTAATGTGGTGCCTTCTAAATCAGTTCCTAAGATGCCTTCTGAGCTCTTCCTTGGTCGCAAACCTAGTTTGTGCAAGTTTAGAGTATGGGGTTGTCCGGCACATGTACTGTTGAAGGAACCTAATAAGTTAGAAAGCAGGTCAAAAGTAATGTTGCTCATAGGGTATTCTCAGGCAAACGAAAGGTGGTTACTTTTATTGTCCTGAGAGTCAAAGAGTCGTTGTTAGCACCAACGCTAGATTCTTGGAGGACGAGTATATGAGTAATCACAAGTCAAGGAGTGATATCGTTCTTCAAGAAATTTAGAACGAGAATGCAATTCCAAGGGAAGGGGAGCGTGTAGATGTGGGTGCACCTGTGAGAGGCACATCACCACAGATACGTTCTTCAGTGCAAGGTGTAGGACCACAAGTTACTTCACCTACTACTGACACGGCACCGATGCCTCGTCGTAGTGGGAGAGTTATTTTCCAGCCAGAAAGGTACATGTTTGTGGGTGAGTCTTCGGACTTGAGCCCGGAAGACGGACATGAGGACTCTGACCCACTGACTTACGAAGAGGCAGTGCAGGACAGGGATGTTGCCAAATGGCGTGTCGCCATGGATTCTGAAATTGAATCCATAACTGCTATGGATGTATACCAGAAAACTGATTTGTCGGATGGCTTTAGGGCCATAGGGTGCAAATGGGTATACAAGTGAAAGAAAGGGGCTGATGGAAAAATCACGGCTTTTAAAGCCAGGCTGGTGGCAAAGGGTTATAGTTAGAAAGAGGGCATTAACTATGACGAAACCTTTTCACCCGTAGCCATGCTTAAATCCATCCAGATACTCCTTGCCATAGCTGCGCATATGGACCTCAAGATCTGGCAGATGGATGTCAAAACCGCTTTTCTAAACGGTTACTTTGAAGAAGGTAGGGATATTTATATGCAGCAACCCGAGGGTTACATAAGCAAGGGCGAAGAAAATCTTGTCTGGAAGCTTAGGAAGTCCTTGTATGGACTTAAGCAAGCTTCAAGGTCGTGGAACTTACGTTTCAACGATGTGATTAAATCCTATGGATTTGCATAGTTGGAAAATGAAAGTTGTGTTTACTGGCTTTGTGTCAGTGGGAGCGTGGTCTTCCTTGCACTATACGTTGATGACATACTCCTATTTGGAAATAACGAGGGAGTGATGTCGGAAATCAAGGCTTGGTTATCCGAACAGTTCCAAATGAAGGATCTGGGAGAAGCTGGCTACATTCTTGGGATTAAGGTCTTACGAGATCGTAAGAGAACAATGTTGAGCTTATCCCAGGCATCCTATGTGGATACTGTGATAGCCCGGTTCAACATGCAACTTGCCAAGAAAGGCTTGCTACCTTTCAGACATGGCGTTCATCTTTCTAGTGGGCAGTGCCCTCAGACACCGCGGGAGAAAGATGAGATGAGTCTTATATCATATGCTTCGGCAGTGGGTAGCCTCATGTATGCGATGCTGTGTACCAGGCCTGATATCTGTTATGCCGTTGGCATGGTAGCGAGATATCAGTCTAACCCTGGACAGGCGCACTGGACTGCTGTAAAGCACATCCTCAAGTATTTGAAGAGAACTAGGAATTTTTGCCTAGTCTATCAAAGTGAGGATTTGTGCCCTGTGGGTTATACAGACTCGGATTTCCAAGGGGACCAGGACGAGAAGAAATTGACCTTGGGATATGTGTTTACCCTGGGAGGTGGAGCTGTATCTTGGAGGAGCTCAAAGCAGAAATGCATAGCTGACTCCACCATGGAGGCGGAATATGTCGCCGCCTTCGATGCCTCAAAAGAGGGGGTATGGCTCAGAAACTACCTTTTAGAGTTGGGCGTGATCCTGAGCTTGCCGAGGAGCATCCCAATTTATTATGATAACTCTGGTGCAGTGGCAAACTCAAAGGAACCGCGGTCTCACAGGGCAAGCAAACACATAGAGAGAAAGTACCATATCATACGAGAAATCGTATCGAGGGGCGATGTGTAAATTAAGAAGACTGACACTGCTGACAATCTTACCGGTCCATTTACAAAGAGCTTGCCGCAGAAAGTTTACGAAAGACATATTCGTTAACTGGGTCTGAGGTGGATGCCAACCACTGACAGTGGTTAAAAGAGACAGCAGACTAGATAGACGGACTGTATACTCTGTAATAGCTTAGTTATGCTTTGAGTATAAGTGGGAGATTGATGGGTTATGTATACTGAAAGCATTTATTATAATGAGTATACGGCGGTTTAGTTCTCCTATCTGTTAACAATCTTACATGTATGAACAATGGTATCCTCTTGTCTCACCGATAGGGACGATCATACGACATGTTGTAGATCGCAGAAGACAGTATGATCACTTGACCTAGTGAGACATAAACCTGATCAGAGCCGAGACAGCGTATGAGGATACGTCTGTCTGGATGGCTGCGGCATTGTCGGAATAAGTAATCTGTCTTGGTTACTTGACAAGCTGGTACGCAGAGGTGGCGTATTGATGGACCGCAGTGAGATGTATTCGTCTGTCTGACATCAGCGAATACAAGATTTTGTTATATTGATTGAGTCCAAATCCTAACAAAGGTTCAGGGGTTTCCACGGGTTGACTGTTGCTTTGACTTGCCATGGTGGAGAGCCTAAGTAAAGTGCTCGTATATCCGTATCTTGGGTAATAGCAGTTCGTGTAGTACCACCTGAGACTGGGTTTAGCTAACCATATACAAGTAATAGGATGGGGACATTCCCTGATGAGCTCAATAAAATTCATCGTGCCAAAGTCCTGCAGGCTAATTAAGTTCAGGCACGAGTGATAAGGATTGAGTGGTACTACTCAAGAATAATAAGATATTGATTAATTGTAGTTTGAGCGTGTCAGAGGCTCCGATTAATTAATGGATTTCTGGTAACCTTAAATATGAGGATTCTCAATTAATGCAGCCCGTTCTCATAACGTGGTAATAAAGGGGTAGGTCAGTATTAATTCTGTGGTGAAAAAAATTAATATTAATTAATTAATTGTGTCATGGGTTGTGGACATGGGAATTAATTAATTTATAGGCCCACTTTATTATTTGCATTAGGTTCCAGGTCTGGCCCAAATAAATATGTTGAATTGAGCCCAGGAGCCCATTAGGGTTTACGACCCTAGGTCTATAAATAGACAGCTCTCTCTCATAAGTTGTGACACAGTTGAAACACACTAAACCTAGGAGATAGAGAGAGAGGCGCCGATCCTGTTTTCAAAGGGAGGAGAATTTTGATTCTGGACCTGCTCAAACCACAGATCTACGGAGTCCTCACCAGTAGTAGATCTGAACAACATCGGGATACAGATCTGAAGAACTGATCTGGAGAACAGAAATTCTATTTCTTTTCTTTCTTTATTTTCGAATTTATTTAGAAATTAGAGGTCTAATTTCTGTTTCCGCAAATAAAATCGAATTGCGTGGTTGAATTAAAGTTGGAAATTCAAACGCAAAAGTTCGGATCAGACTTGACGGAATTTTGGTAATCCCTAAATCCACAAATCTGAGAGCATGCAAGGTTTTATTATGTATTTAATTATGCACAATACCCATAAATCGATCCGGTTCAGTTTGATTTTGGTGATTCGGTTCACGGGAAAACCCTACAAATATGTCCTCAACTTCTAACACTAGAGCGGTGATCACTGCTATTTCTAACAGATTAATTATAATAACAGCGACAAATAAATTTGTAAACGTTATCGATCCAGGGGAATTGTGTGGGGAAACTATCCTATATACTAGCTATGATTCTAAGATTCATTGTTTGAGAAATCCAAAATCAGGGTTTTATAAAAGTAAAGAAAACAATGCAGAAAATTAAAGTAGTTTGGAAAGCAAATTTAAAGGAACACAGATTCTAGGGAAGAATTCATATTATGGATGACATGTAGGAATCAATTAATTTAACAGGTGGAATACTGCAACAATGCTATATTTCCTTGTTTGGCAAATATAACCTAGATTACTAACCAGTGACTATCTCCGCTCGGTCTCAAAGTACACCAAATTAGTCAATCTGATAAGTAAATCAGTTTAATTCCTACAGTCTAGTACATCTGTTTGGATAGTCTAGAACGTATCATGCATTCCTATTCCCACTATTAATATTCACCTCTCGGTCCTTCTATCAATAGCTAAACATCTAAATTAATCGTCACCTCTCGGTCCTTGAATTAATCTAGAATTATAGAATAAACACAGGAATCATGAACCTAATTAATTAATCCTAACATGCATCCATAATAATATCAACCCCTAGAACCCGCTAGGGTTTCTAGCTACTCATCGTAGATAGAAATCCAAAGTAAAACATATTCAATTGCATAAAAGTAAAGAACTTACAAAAAAATAAAGGGTTTCATATTTCCCAAGTCTTCAAACTCTAAAAACTGAATACTACGATAATGCATACTGAAAATTCGAATTTAATAAGCTATTTATAGGGGTGGATGTGTATCCTATCAAATCTAGGGCTAAAGATATGAATAAATCCGTTTTTCCTCGAATTTCCGCTCCAGCAGACAGCCTCGCGTTGATCGTGGCTGATCCACGTCGATCGACATGGCTTCTTGGTCGGCGTCGATCGATGCTGATTGGCGTCTGTCGATGCAGCTTCTCGCCGCTTCTGCACGGTCTCACGGTTTTGGCCATAACTTTCTCTCCCGAACTCCGATTGACCCGATTCCAGTTGCGTTGGAGAGATAACTCAAAGCATCATCCATTGTCATGTGCCAATAGCTCGAATTCCTCTTGTGGAAGAACTCTTCACTGCTACTCTTACACGTCACTGCTTCCGGAACGGATTTCTCATGAACTTAGGCCTAAAACCCTACAAAAACACCCAAAATGCGCATAATACCACCTAATATAGACTCATGCGTAGAATATATATATAAACTCAATAAAACTACATAAAATAGTAGAAAATAATATAGATAAGCGAGTACAATAATGAGCTTATCAACCCCCCAAACTTGAACGTTTGATTGTCCTCAATCAATAGGCAAGAAAGAAATCAAAAGATCATGCGATTAAAGTGCAATGCCTCACAAGATCCATCACAGTCAAGAATCAAAAATTCACTACACACAAGCAATTTGAAAGAGACAGAAAATTCATCAACATATGAAGAACTCACGAGAAATGTATTGCTCAACTCTCAAGTGTTTAAGGAATAGATGAAAGCACTCAACAACATGTATGAAGAAATTTCTAGCATAGGCTTGCAAATTTTCTAATATCTCCACTGCTAGAATGTGCACACAAGTCTAGAATCAAAAAGGACTTTCATAAGGTTGTAATGTAGGCTTTTGTGAGGGGTAGGAAAATATGGCCAAGTGACTAAAATCAATCAAGTTTTATTTCCTCAATCAATCCAAACCACCATCTAAGTTCATTCACCCTTCTCCTCCAATATATCAACAAATACACAACCCCCCCTTTTTTTTTCTAGCTCATTTTGAATCTCTTATGCTCTTTACATAATTTTGTATTCTTTTTATCCCCCGGAGTCTTCGAACATTGCGCGGCGTGAAATAGTGACTGTTGGCACTTCGCGTCGATTGACTTGAAGCCTTCTTGTCGATCCCTTTGTAGATCGAAGTGTATCACGCCGGTTGCTCGGCGTGGATCGACGCCAAGCTGCGTCGATCGGCGTCGAGCTGATCTCCAAATTTTTTTTATTTTTTATTTTTTTTTCAATACTGCAAAACAACTGTTAGCAAAGAAATAAAAGCAGAAATTTGAAATAATAAATAAAAAAACAAAATTGAAAGGAAAATACGGAAAATGTTGGGTTACCTCCCAACAAGTGCTTGATTTAACGTCGCAGCTCGACGATATCTCAAATCACTGCCAAGGAGGTGGGGTCCAGACTCGCCGACCTTTGGCATCCACCATGTAGACTTTCCGGTCTTTGATAATGGTGGTGAGCTCAGAAAAAGGTGGCGCAGTTGACACTAATACCCTATCGTTTCCTCGCTCCCACTCAATGGCAGCTGCTTCATCTTCTTAAGACTCATCCTCTTCTTTGGTAGTGGAGATTCGATTGCACTCCGTCTTCTTCTTGTTCTTGTCGATCACAAAGGTGATCCTCTCGTCATTCGCTCGGAGTGTGACCTCGCCACCTTGACAATCAATGAGAGCAGCGCTAGTGTCGAGAAACTCACGCCCCAAGATCATGGGCATGTTCTCGTCCTCCTTCATCTCGTGCACCACAAAATCTGCAGGAAAAATGAGATGGCCCACACGAATGAGCACATCCTCTAGTATACCTTTCGGACGGGACACTGACCGGTCCGCCATCTGCAGGGTGATCATCGTGGGCCTCGTCTCTCCGATGTTGAGACGCTTGTAGATGGAGTACGGCATCAGGTTGATACTGGCCCCAGTATCACATAATACTCTCTCGAATGTGTGTCCCCCAATCTCAACCAGAATAGAGAAGCATCCAGGATCGCTTCTCTTGATGGGCACCTGCTTTTGAAGTAGCAGGCTGCACTGCTCGTGGATCTTCACCGTCTCATTCTCCACAAATTGCTTCTTTCCACTCATCAGTTTCCGGAGGTATTTCATGTACCCCGGGATTTCCTTCAGTGCTTCGATCAGCGGGATATTGATGCTGACCTTCTTCAGATTCTCCACAAATCTGGAGAACTTCTCATCCTCGCTCTGCTTCGCGAACCGTTGTGGGAATGGTAAAGGAGGGAGTTGATCTTCAGACTTCTTCAACTTTGTACCTGGGACAGACTTCAACGTCGACCGACGTAGTGTGGCATCGATCGACGGACCTTTTTTTTGCGTTGATCGACGTGGCAGGTCCGTTGATCGACGTGGATTCTTCTCCTGTGCATTTTTGCTCCTTTTTGTCTCCAGAATCGTCTGCAGCCATCTCGGGACCCTTGTAGCTCATCCCAGACCTCAAAGTAATGGCTTTGCAGTCTTTTTGGGCCTTGGGGTTCACCTCCGTTGTGCTCGAAAGCTGTCCAGGCTTGTGTTGGTTGCCGAGTGTGGTGGCGATCTGGCTCAATTGTGTGTCCATCATCTGAAGATGTTTCGTCATCAGCTGCATGTGGTTGGCCATTCCCTTCACCTCAGTTTCTACTTTCCTAAACCGGTTATCCGAGCTCTTGATGAATTTCTCGAGCGTCTCCTCTAGCACGGATTTCTTCCTTTCCACGATCTCTCCTCCAGTACCTGCATCAAAACCAGGCGGAGGGTGTTCTGCAGCAGAAGGGTTAGCATAGGAAAAACCAGGGTGAGATCGCCCATGGTTGTACTGATACCCTTGATTGCCTCGGTAGTTATTGTGATAACCACCGCCAACGTAGTTCACCTCCGTACCGCCAGTTCCAGACAAACTGCTTGCACCCCTGTTGATGTAGTCAGCCTCTACGGGTACTATGGCCATGCTTGGCTCTGCAACAGCTGCAACTTGTGATGTGCCCAATTTTTCAATCTCCTCCCGGAGCTTTTTCACCTCAGCGACCACGTTGAATTCTGGCTTTGTCTCGACTGCTTTGACTGGTGGTTGCCTATCGGTTGGCCATTGGTGGCTATTCAGCGCCATATCAGCCAGCAACCTCATACTCTCTGCACCACTCTTCTTCATCAGTATTCCTCCAGCAGATGCATCAACCAGCTTCTTCATGTGAGGGTTCAGTCCCTCATAAAAATGACACACTTGCATCTCCAGATCGATGCCATGTCCAGGACAGAGTCGTAGAAGCTCTTTGTTTCTCTTCCAGGCCTCGTAAAGAGACTCATCATACATTTGCTTGAAAGTAGTAATGGCAGCTTTCCTCTTCAGCAGCAGGCTCGGTGGGAAGTAGTTGGTAAGGAACTCTGCTCGAAGCTCCTCCCATGTCCCGATTTGACTCTTATCCAGTCCAGCAAACCAAGACCGTGCTTCGTCTCTGAGTGAGAACGAGAACAGTCTCATCCTGATCACATCTTGGGTTACTCCATTCTGCTTCACAGTGTTACACACCTCAATGAATTGGTTGAGGTGGGTATATGGATCTTTTACAGCTCTGCCCCCAAATTGGTTTTGCTGCACCATCTGAATAAGGCTTGTGCGTAGCTCAAAGTTGTTGGCATCAATGCCAACTCTGAATCCGGCCTCCGCTTGCTGTGGAAGAAATTGATCCAAGATGGACCTTTGCGGAACCACAATCTGCCTATTGTTCAACTCTGTCAGTCTTGCAGCTTGCTCCGCGTGAGCAGCCTGGGCTGCTTGAAGTTGTACTCTCAGCTGTTGCACTTCATTCACAAATTGCCTCTGCTCCTCGGGAGTCATATTTTGCAGAGGTGCTTCAGGATTTTCAGTCATCTCTTGTTGTTTGTCTCTTCCTTTCTTTTTGATTTTCCTGCAGGTTGCTTCAACTTCAGGGACAAAGGCCTCGAGTGTTTTTCATTTGGCTCGCGTGTTCATGCACCTGCACAGGAAATAGGTAAATATCAGTCCAGCATCGATCGACGTGAATCACAAAAGAGTGGTCGGCATCGATCGATGAGAGGTATCTGTCGATCGATGCAACAAAAATGATCGACGTCGATCGATGCGGGACACAGACTCAAAAACTCACACACGCACACGTACAAAAAATTAAAACTTAATCCAGCAAATCTTAGAACAAACTAGTAACAAGATAAAATCTAGCAACTCCCCGGCAACAACGCCAATTTGATCACTACTATTTCTAACAGATTAATTATAATAACAGCGGCAAATAAATTTGTAAACCCTAAGGATATCGATCCAGGGGAATTGTGTGGGGAAACTATCCTATATACTAGCTATGATCCTAAGATTCATTGTTTGAGAAATCCAAAATCAGGGTTTTATAAAAGTAAAGAAAACAATGCAGAAAATTAAAGTAGTTTGGAAAGCAAATTTAAAGGAACACAGATTCTAGGGAAGAATTCATATTATGGATGACATGTATGAATCAATTAATTTAACAGGTGGAATACTGCAACAATGCTATATTTCCTTGTTTGGCAAATATAACCTAGATTACTAACCAGTGACTATCTCCGCTCGGTCTCAAAGTACACCAAATTAGTCAATTTGATAAGCAAATCAGTTTAATTCCTACAGTCTAGTACATCTATTTGGATAGTGTAGAACGTATCATGCATTCCTATTCCCACTATTAATATTCACCTCTCGGTCCTTCTATCAATAGCTAAACATCTAAATTAATCGTCACCTCTCGGTCCTTGAATTAATCTAGAATTATAGAATAAACACAGGAATCATGAACCTAATTAATTAATCCTAACATGCATCCATAATAATATCAACCCCTAGAACCCGTTAGGGTTTCTAGCCACTCATCTTAGATAGAAATCCAAAATAAAATATATTCAATTGCATAAAAGTAAAGAACTTACAAAAAAATAAAGGGTTTCATGTTTCCCAAGTCTTCAAACTCTAAAAACTGAATACTATGATAATGCATACTGAAAAATCGAATTTAATAAGCTATTTATAGGGGTGGATGTGTATCCTATCAAATCTAGGGCTAAAGATATGAAGAAATCCATTTTTCCTCAAATTTCCTCTCCAGCAGACAGCCTCGCGTCGATCGTGGCTGATCCACATCGATCGATGTGGCTTCTTGGTCGGCGTCGATCGATGCTGATCGGCGTCTGTCGATGCAGCTTCTCGCCCCTTCTGCGCGGTCTCACGGTTTTGGCCATAACTTTCTCTCCCGAACTCCGATTGACCCGATTCCAGTTGCGTTCGAGAGCTAACTCCAAGAATCATCCATTGCCATGTGCCAATAGCTCGAATTCCACTTGTGGAATAACTCTTCACTGCTACTCTTACACGTCACTGCTTCCGGAATGGATTTCTCGTGAACTTAGGCCTAAAACCCTATAAAAATACCAAAATGCGCATAATACAACCTAATATAGACTCATGCATAGAATATATATATAAACTTAATAAAATTACATAAAATAGTAGAAAATAATATAGATAAGCGAGTAAAATAATGAGCTTATCAAGCGGCCCTGTCGACTGCCTGCCTCCGAGGTTCCTATCGATCGACAGAACCGTCTCTCCTATCGATCGGCTTGATATTTCAACGAGCTCTCACGTACCAACCTTCCTCTGTTTCAATCGACACAGTTTCTGTCGATCGAAACAGAGCACACGGCCAAAATCCCTCCTTTTCAGACTTAGTCAATTTTTACTCCCAAAACCTGCATTTTTCAGCATAACCAACAATTTAGATATAAAACTAATACGATGCTCAGAATTTAAAGTAAACGTACTATAAAATCATCAAAACAACCTAAAAATCCATTGATAAGTGAACAAAATAGCGCACTTATCAACTCCCCCAAACTTGAACTATTGATCGTCCTCGATCAAGACACCAAAAGAAACTTAAATTTATGCAATAGAGATCAACACCTCACAAGATTCATCACAAACTAAGTGCACTCTCACCCAAAAGATAATGCAATCAAATCCAATCCAAATTATCAACAGTTTCGGGAAGAACCTCACAGATAGAAACAATTTCATCAATCACTCATCACTCAAGTGTTCAGGACATGTGTTTCACTCAATTCAAAGTAATACAGTTTTCTTAACCATAAGTTTGGCAAATTCCTCATCTCTCCACTGCTTAGAAAGTAAGATAACTCGTTGAATCAAAAAGGTCTTTTATTTAGTTGTATTGAGGCTTTCCTAGAAGGTAGGTCGTTTTAGGCTGAGTGACTAGCACACTTATGATTTTTACAACTTCCCAACTGTCAACCCACATCACATCAATTTCTCAACTCCTCTTTTCTATACTTGTATTATTTTCTTTTTTCTCACTATAAGTTCACCTTGCAAGTTATTTTACCAACAATTTTTTTTTCAACAATTTTCTCTCTCTTTTCTTTGTTTTTCTTCTTTTTTTTTTCAAGTTAGCTCAAATCCATGAGCAATCATATTTTCAACAACTCACAGCTCATAATTAAACTACCCTTCTCTTTTTTTTTCAATTCAATCCACAACCGGCTCACTAGAACACTACTTAAATCAAACAAAGACTTTTCAGGCTCAAAGTGGCTACAAGTGGTCATGTGTAGGGTTAGTGTTTGGGATAAGGCTAAGAAAAGAGATGCCTTAAATCATTTTCACCAAGTCTTACATCTATACAGTCTCGAGAGAGAAATATGCCAAATTCTAGAATCCAACTGCAAACTCGATCACACATGAAAAGAAATATTAAGGCACAAATCTCACTTGGTTATTTTGTTCTTCCCTAACAGTATCCAATCCAAACCAGATAATTCAAGCAAAATCCAAAATCAGAGAGCAACTCATCATGCGGTATTCTCCTATCATCGGCTACTCATCATACAATCCTAATTGTCTCAATCTCAGTGCAGACCAATCATCAATCAAACAAGTTCATAATTAGGAAAGGAAGAGTACATAATCTCAAGTTACACTTAACGGATTCTGGAACTAAAAACAAATACATGGGAAAATAACGAATACATCAGGAATGACTAACTAAAGCAAATACAACTGAAAGGAAATAAAGTACAGGGAAATAACTGAAATACATGGAAATAAACTGCAGTACATCAAATCAAAAATAAAGCAAGTAAATGATAATGGATTCCATTCCCACAAGTCATCCTCCCCCCAAACTTATTCAACACGAAGGGAAGAATAAGTTTGAAAGTCAGCTTGTAGGAAAGGAATCTAGACCTCACTCCCGTGGTGGACTCTGATCTCGCTCCACCCTCCAGATCCAGCGAGTGTAGCGTAAGGCTGGCTCAAAGACATAGAAGTGCCCATCTATCCTGCAGGTCAGATCCGCCATGGTAGCATTGTGAGCAGTGTTGTAGGCCTCCTGCTGCGTCCGGATGTCGGCAAGTAATGTATCCTGGACCAACTGATGATCACGGACCTCTCTGAGCTCGGTACGGAAGTTGGCAAAGTCTGCCCTCTGATCCTGCATGAACTGGAGGAAGGGGCTCCAGTCTGGAACTGCGGTGGACGAACTGGCACCGGCATAAGAGGTAGAAGTTCCATCCCTGCCCCCCGGACAAAATGGCTGCTCGGAATGGAGTGGGCGGTGCTGAAGTCTGGGCTGCTGATCTCCTCGCTGTGCAGTAGCCCATCGCCGCTCCTCGGCGAGTCTCTCGGCCTCCTCCTCGCGGGTGCGAACCCACTGATCTGGCGGTGTACCGGCACGGTGTAACAATCGGGAGGTGGGTGGACCACCTCGGGTCCTATCCATATGAGCTGGTGTGGCCATGAACGAGTTGTCTCGGTACTCGGAGTCCGTGACATGGGTCAGCACGGGAGCGGGAAGAAGAAATCGATCGCCATTCAAAAACCAGAGGAAAAGCTCACCACGGAAGTCCACTAGAAAATGAAACTGCTCCAGTTGGTTGATCATCAAAGTCCCATCCCCACCCAGTGGGGTGAAGGCATCAACGTGAATCCCTACATGCCGGGCGATGGGAGTAACGAACCCTCCACACCAAAAATCACCCGGAGTAGCACCCGACTGTCTCTTCTAGTTCTCCATCAGGAAAGCAGCCAAGCTGAGATGGACGCCATTCAACATAGCCCAAATGAAGAAGACCTCGCTCCCACGGGCTTTCCCGTGCTCATTTTGGCCAAAGACAGAGACCCCAAAAACTTTCTGAATGTATCATAGCACCGGGTTATCAATGGTAGTTGCTTTCATGTTTGCTTTGCTGAAGTTGTCCGGGTCGGCCTCAGCAGAAATGGAAGGCCAGAAAAGCCCAATCTGGAATTCGGGCGGCTCGTGGTAAAGTCCCCCCGATTCACAACCAAAAATCCTTTCCAATTGCGATCAGCTAATCCGGTATGACCACCCTCGAAGCTGAAACTGGATACCATTTGGCTCGACGGGGCCTTGGCTGCGGGGCGGCTCAATAATGTGAACTGTGGCAAAAAACTCCAGGACCAGTGGCGGGATAGTGGGCCACATCTGAGTAATGAAGTGCCCCCAGCCGCATCGGGCGAACAGTTGCTGAACATCATCCCCTAAGCCCATCTTCATCAAATCATCTGCATCGAGGTTCCGTGTTGGCTTCAAGTGGAAGAGCTTCATGTGCTGAAAGCGTTGCTGGTGGTCGGCAAATGCAAATTTTGGCTCCCAACCAGGCTGCTCCTCTGAGACTAAGTCCTGGTCGGCTCCGAAATTTTGAAACTAAATTTAAAAACTGAAAATTTTTCTAAGGCATTAAACAAATCGTAAAACACCTAAGACTCGAACAACGGACTCTGAAACTAAAAGAAAGCAGTAAAGCGGTGGGTTACCTCCCACCAAGTGTTTCATTTAACGTCGTTAGCTCGACGATACCTCAAATCATGGCTGGTTCAGATAATGCACTTCCACAGCTCCAATCTGCAGCGGGCTGTAATAGCGCTTGAATTGGTTTCCATTGACTCTGAAGATTGTGCCATCTTGACCAGCTAACTCCACCACTCCATTGCTAGCAATGTTGACCACAGTATATGGTCCATTCCACTTGGACTGTAGCTTTCCTAGCATGAAGTGGAGGCAAGAATTAAAGACCAGGACCAGATCTCCTTTGTAGAATTGTCGCCTCTTAAGGCCTTGGTCATGGAATCTCTTGGCTCGGAGCTTGTAGATCATGGAATTCTCATAAGCCTCCTCACGGAACTCGTCCATCTTATTCAAGTAGGCAGCTCGGCTTTCAACAGCAGCTTTCCAGTTCAGATTCAACTCCTTCATGGTTCTCCAAGCCTTGTGCTCAAGCTCCACAGGAAGATGATAGGACTTACCAAAGACCAACTGGAATGGAGACATCCTAATCGGCGTCTTGAAAGCAGTACGATAAGCCCACAGTGCGTCATCGAGCTTGAATGCCCAATCCTTCTTCATCTTGACAGTCTTCTCAAGGATCCCTTTGATCTCCCTATTGGACAACTCAGTGAGGCCATTCCCTTGAGGATGGTATGGAGTGGTAACCCTGTGCTTGACACCATATCGAGCAAGAAGAGCAATTATAGTACGATTACAGAAATGGGAACCACCATCACTTACCAAAGCCCTCGGAGTGCCATAGCGAGTCACCACATGCTTCTGAAGGAAATTCACCACAACCTTGGCATCATTGGTGGTAGTAGGAATGGCTTCCACCCACCTGGAAACATAGTCAACAACCAAAAGAATGTAAGTAAAACCTCCTGAAGGTGGGAAGGGTCCCATGAAGTCTATCCCCCACACATCGAATATCTCGACCTCAACCACTGGGGTCTGGGGCATCTCATCCTTCTTGGAAATGTTGCCCATCCTCTGACACCTATCACAGTTAGAAACAAAGGCCTTGCAATCGCCATGGATGGTCGGCCAGTAGAACCCACTAGAGAGGACCTTGAAGACGGTCATGTTGGCAGCAAAGTGGCCACCGCTAGGAGAGGAGTGACAAGCCTTGATGATCTTGAAGAACTCAGGCTGCGGGATGCACCGGCGGTTAATGGTATCGGCACATCGGTACCACAGGTACGGATCCTCCCAATAGTAGAATCGGAACTCCTTCAGAAATCTCTTGCTTTCATGTGGGGTAGACTCCGGAGGGGGAACTCCACTCACCAAATAGTTGGCATAGTCAGCATACCAAGGGGTCTTGTTGAAATAATACTCATTGAGGTCCCTATCTCTGCATACAAAGACCTGTTCATCGGGGAAGGTTTCTTGGATCCTCAACTTCTGGTCATCCCCCTCAACTGGATACTCCAACCTAGAGAGATGGTCGGCAATCACATTCTCACAGCCCTTCCGGTCCTTGATCTCCACATCGAACTCCTGAAGCAACAGGATCCATCAGATGAGTCTTGGCTTGGCATCCTTCTTAGCAAACAAAAATTTAATTGCAGCATGGTCAGTATAAACAACAGTTTTCGACCATATCAAGTAGGGCCAAAATTTATCAAATGCGTAAACAAAAGCAAGCATCTCCTTCTCTGTGGTGGTGTAATTGCATTGGGCGGGGTTCATAGTCTTGCTGGCATAATGGATGACATGGAAGAGCTTCCCTTTCAGCTGCCCTAGAACCGCTCCAACTGCAAAATTGCTAGCATCACACATGAGCACGAAGGGCTCATCCCAATCCGGAGAAGTGAGGACTAGAGCAGTCACCAATGCCTTCTTCAACTGCTCGAAGGCCTTTAAACACTCTGCATCAAAAACAAAGGAAACATCTTTCTCAAGCAGATTACAAAGGGGTCTAGAGATTTTAGAAAAATCCTGTATGAATCTACAGTAGAACCCGGCATGGCCTAGGAAACTCCGAACTCCCTTTACATTCAGTGGTGGCGGCATCTTCTCAATTGATGTGATCTTGTCCTTGTCCACTTCCAAACCTTCAGAGGACACCTGGTGTCCTAGTACAATTCCTTCCTTCACCATGAAGTGGCACTTCTCCCAATTTAGACACAGGTTTGTCTCAACACACCTCTCCATCACTGTAGCTAGATTCTGCAAGCAAACATCAAAAGAGCTACCAAAGATAGAAAAGTCATCCAAAAAAACCTCCATAATGTGCTCAATAAGATCATGGAAAATAGACATCATACACCTCTGAAAAGTAGCAGGTGCATTGCACAAACCAAAAGGCATTCTCCTGTAGGCAAAGACTCCATATGGGCAAGTGAAAGTCGTCTTATGCTGATCTTCCGGGGACACTGCAATTTGGTTATAACCAGAATAACCATCCAGGAAACAGTAGTAGGGATAACCTGACAGTCTGTCAAGCATCTGATCGATGAAGGGTAGAGGGAAGTGATCATTGCATGTGGCGGCATCCAGAGCTCGGTAGTCGATGCAAAACCGCCATCCTGTGACTGGTCTCGTCGCCACCTCTTTGCCATCCTCATTCTTCACAATCTGCATTCCCCCTTTCCTGGCCACAACCTATGTCGGACTCACCCATTGGCTGTCGGAGATGGAATAGATCATCCTATTGTCTAGAAGCTTCAGTACTTCTTTCTTCACGACCTCTTGCATTGTAGGGTTGAGTCTTCTTTGAGCTTGTCTTTTCGGCTTAGCCTCTTCTTCCAAATTGATCCTGTGCTGGCATATGGTTGAACTGATTCCTTTGATATCTACCAGTGTCCATCCAATAGCTGACTTGTGGTCCCTCAAAACTCGTAGCAGCTTATTCAACTTTGTAGAAGTAAGAAAAGATGAAACAATTACAGGATAAGTATTGTCAGGACCCAAATAAGCATATTGTAGATGAGAAGGAAGAGGTTTCAGCTCCAAAACAGGTGGTTCGGGCCGTTTTTTAGCCTCCAGAACGGCTGTGTCGGTCGACACAACTTCTCTGTCGATTGAAACAGAGGCTACTTCCTTCTTCTTCTTCCTCCTGGACTGCCTGTTGACTGGGTGTTTTTTGGCAGCTCTATCAATCGACAGGATGGTGAGGTAGACACAACTGCTCTGTCGAGCGAAACAGAGGCACCCGCTCGAATTTTTTCTCCTTCTATCACAAACTAGATCGGCAGAGGCTCCCTTTTGTTCTCCTTTGCCCTGTGCAACTCCTCCTTCACATCTAGCTCCACAAGAAAGTCCAGAAGCTCGTCACAGGCTTCATCAAGCTCTGAAAAGGAAAATAAAGAGTGGTGAAGACATTTCTCTCGATAGTCAGTTTCAGAATGAATAGAAAGTAAAGGGGAAGAAATCACCAGATCAAAACTGTCTATCACATGACATTCTTCTTGGTAGCTCCCATCATTGTGTTTTTGCGTAGATTTGAAAATCTCGAAGGTCACAGACTCATTGTCGACTCGGAATGTCAGTTTCCCATCTCGTATATCGATCAGAGCTCCTCCGATCCTCAGAAATGGTCTTCACAGAATCAGTGGGATATTGTGATCCTCCTCCATGTCCAAAACAATGAAGTCAGCCGGGAGTATGAAATCTTTAACCTTCACCAAGACATCCTCCACAATTCCTCTAGGATAAGAGATTGATCTATCAGCCATCTGAAGAGTGATGGTAGTCGGCTTGATATTTCCAATCTCCAGTCTCTTGAAAATGGACAACGGCATCAGATTGATGCTTGATCCAGAATGGCAAAGCACCTTGTCGAATGTCTCTCCACCTATAACACAAGAAATAGTGAATGAACCCGGATCCTCTCTTTTTACAGGCAGCTTCTTCTGAATGCTAGCACTACATTCCTCAAACAGATTCACCGTCTCGTGCTGCAATAGGTCTCTTCTAAGCGACCATATCCTTCAGGAATTTGATATACCCTGGCATCTCCTGCAGAGCTTCCACGAGAGGGATATTGATGTGCACCTTCTTCATGTTCTCTAAAAATCGTGCATACCTCTCATTCACCTTCTTCTTGGCAAATCGCTGCAGAAACGGCATCGGAGGCAACTTTTCTCCGGGACCTGGCGGCAGTGTCGATCGACAGGGCGGCTGTCGATTGACAGGACCTCCTGAAATGACTTCTGGTTCTGGTCCTCTATTTCGATCGACAGGATTGTTGTCGATCAAAACAGAGGTTTCTGCCGCGGGTTCCTCCTCCTTTTCACTTCCTTCTTCGGCCTCAGATTCAGCCTCTTTCTATTTGGGTCCCTTGTAAGACTTGCCACCCCTCAAAGTGATGGCATTGACCTGATTCCTCTGATTCTTCGGGTTTGCCTGAGTGTTGCTCGGTAGTTGCCCTTGTTTATGTTGTGATCCAAGGAATGCGGCAATCTGGCTAACATGTGTCTCTATAATCTGAGCATGTTTCTCCACTCTATCCACTTTGGAGTTGATTCCTTCCACTTCTTTCTCCAATTTCCCAACTCTTTTATCGGACCCTTGCATGAACTTGGCTAGGATTTCCTCAAGGTTCAGCTTCTTCTTTGGCTCTAAAATTTCTCCATTCTCCACATTGAATCCAGTGGGCGGTTGCTCGGCAGCATCAGGATTTGAATATGAGAAACCTGGGTGATTCATTGCCTTGTTGGAATTGTAGCCTTGGTTGTAGTCCTGATTGTACCATTGATTGTAGCCCTGATTTTGTGAATATCCTCCTCGGTTGTTATTCTGATAACCACCTCTTTGGACAAAATTGACATCAGCGGCATCAGTCTCACAAGAAGAGGATGGAACTGGATCGACAGTAGCAACGGTTCGTCCAGATTCCATCTTGGAAAAATCCTCTCTTAGCTTCTTGATCTCTCTCAACAAATCCACTTCAGGTTTTGCTACCTTCTCCACAGCTTTAACTGGTTCTTTGCGGCTGTTGGACCATCTTTGACTGTTAGTTGCCATCTTTTAAAAGAAGGACATGGCTCTCTTGGGACCCTTTGTCATCATGGAGTCCCCCAATGTGGAATCCACCAGCTCAACAGTCCTTTCATTCAATCCTTCGTAGAACGTCTCAGCTTGATCTTTCAAAGATAACCCGTGGTCTGGGCACACTCTCAGCAACTCTTTGTATCTCTCCCATGCCTCATAAAAGTTCTCATCGTGTCTCTGAGAAAACCTATTGATATCCTTCTTCCTTTGCCTGATGACACTTGGGGGAAAGAAATTCACCAAGTATGCGTTCCTCAGTTCCTTCCAAGTGCTGATGATGGTTATATCCAGAGCAGCAAACCATGATTGGGCCTTGTCTCGCAGAGAAAAGGCAAAGAGCCTCATCCGCATGGCACTTTTGTTGACTCCATTGATCTTCACAGTGTTGCAGAGCATGATAAATTTGTCAAGATGAGCATAGGGGTCCTCAGTAGCTCAGCCCCCATATTGACTCTGCTGCACCATCTGCACCAAACCAGTCTTCAGCTCAAAGTTATTGGCATTGATGCCAATACTGAAATCAGTCTCCTGGAACATAGGTCTGTATCTCTTCTGGATAGCATCTTCATCCTCGTCAGCATCAAACCCTAGATCATAATCCTCATCTTCATCATCTGAAGACTCTCCGGGTGGATTATTATCCCGAGGATTCCTGTTGTTGGCTCTTTCCTGCTCCAACATAATCATGCGCTCCCGCATGGCTTGCATCTCTCTCAAAAGTTCTGCTATCTGCTCGGGAGTAAGGTTGGGGATATTCTCTTGATTTTCATCAGCCATCTTGATGGTTTCACTACTGGAAGCGGCTTCCTCTCGGTTTCTCCTGATGTTGTTTCTTCTGCACGTAGTCTCAATTGCAGGGTCGATTGGAATCGGTGTCTTACCACTCCTCATTGTGTGCATGAACTACCTAAAAATAAATCAAGGGAAGAGTGAGTAAACATAGAACAACAAACAAACTAAAATAAATTAACTAACACACGAAATAAACGATAAAATAGAAATAATTGAAAAACGAGAGCTATGTCGATCGATATGTCGATCAACACTGCCGCAGCGGCTCTGTCCATCGAAATGCAAGCTGTCGGTCGAAACAGAGGGTAAAATTTAAAGGAAAAAACTGCGAAAATTTTAAAGGAAAATAATAAGAAAATCCTGAAAAACTAAAAGGGAAATTAAAATTAACATTACAACTTAAATCAACAACCCTAAACAGATTCAATAACAAGATAATTCTAAACAATCCCCGGCAACGGCGCCAAAATTTGATCACTATTTTTTTTAATGATACTTTATAGAGTAGTGACAAGTTTAAATTATCGATCCCACGGAGATTGTAAAAGCGAACATCTCATGTACTGAAACATTTGTTTTCGATTTGTTGTCTAAGTAAATAGAAATTTGAAGGGGTTTTTGAAATTTAAAACTAACTTTGCAAGAAAATTAAATTAAAGCAGAGAATTAAAGTTGGGTTTTAAAACACTTAGAGAAAAGATCAGATTCCAGGGCAAGTTCATATCAAGATAACATGCAAGGAAATTTCATCGATCAATTTAAAATAAATATTTAGGTGGAACATCAGGAAAATATTACAAATTCCAGGGTTTGGCAATTCATAAAGTAGATTGTCAATTTCCTATATCCTTTCGGTCTCTATAAAAATTAACAACTCCCAAAAACATCAGATTTATTCCTATGGATTAAATTCCTCTTCTCATAAATAATTTAAAATCCATATTATCAATTCTTAAATCCATTAATCAATTTTCACTTTTCAGTCTCAAATTAATTAATTATGAAAACATAATCAAATGGCCAATTTAATCAGATTAAGAAAAGGCACAAGAATTGATAAACCAATTAAAAATATTGATCGATTTAATCACCTAAACATGCATCCAAGACAATCACATAAACCCTAGAATCTGAATAAAGGATTACCTACACATATTCATGTTAACCAAAAATATGGAAAGATAAAACCTTTAACAAAACTTCATAGAGAAAACAAGCCTTGATATTGCATCAAATCTTCAAAAGGTTCGATCACAATCCTCACCACAATTCGAAAGCAATTCGGGAGCAAGAAAAACTCTAGGGTTTAGGTCTCAAAAGTGGCATAAGTCTTCAAAATCGCCTAAACAAAACTATATATATACTAGGTATAAATATCCCTACATGGAAATAACTTAAAAGCATTAAATTTTGCCAGCTTGACCCGTATTTTGATCGACACAATTTCTATCGATCGAAATAGGTCCTCAACTTCTAACACTTGAGCGGCCCTGTCGACTGCCTGTCTCTGAGGTTCCTGTCGATCGACAAAACCGTCTCTCCTGTCGATCGGCTCGATATTTCAACGAGCTCTCACGTACCAACCTTCCTCTATTTCGATCGACACAGTTTCTGTCGATCGAAACAGAGCACACAGCCAAAATCCCTCTTTTTCAGACTTAGTCAATTTTTACTCCCAAAACCTGTATTTTTCAGCATAACCAACAATTTAGATATAAAACTAATACGATGCTCAGAAATTAAAGTAAACGTACTATAAAATCATCAAAACAACCTAAAAATCAATTGATAAGTGAACGAAATAGCTCACTTATCAAGCACCACTACCAGAATCATCGGTAGAGCTAGCTGGAGAAGCAGGAGGGAGTCCACGGCGGGGTAAAGGACACAGAGATGACAAGAAGCTAGAAAAACGGGGTTATCTCTTGTTGGTATACACAAACAACCACCACGACAACTAAGAAACACAGTGACAACACAAAAAATAGTCTATTGATGCAAGTTATGAAGTATAACTCGTAGAAACAACAATGACTAAACAAAAGCATCTATCAAGAACAATTACGCTAACCCTCCTCGAAAACAAAACAAGGGCATACTATAAAGTCCATTCTCATGCAAGAATTTAATATGCATCGTAAGCTAGCAATACCCTGAAAAGATTGCTATGAATATACGATTTTCATTAAACTGTTAAGAATAAAAATACAAACAAATATATGCACGAACAAGACTACCAAAATATACAAGGAACGAATATACCTGTAAAATAAAACCCTAAAAATAGGAACCAAAATATCTGCGTATCTAGATTTCAACTCCATATTTCTGAGATATACACCAAATCTGGAGAGCTTGACCATATATCTCAATACTCCACCTCAGGTTGGCGAGTGTAGATCATAAACTCCCAACTTGGAAATTAATTAGCACAAATAATCCGACCCAAGCAGTTTTTTAAAAACATCAGCAACTTGTTCTGAAGTGTGCACAGTCCATCTCAACATGCTAAATTGTTCGCTCGTAAAACAAGGGATTCCTGGCAATGTGTCAGGCAGCTTGATTATCGCAGTTATGAGGAGTCGTCAATGTTATTGTGCCTCTAAATCTATCAACAACCATTGTAGCCAAATGAGCCTTGATTTCTTGGTTGTCTTTCTCATCAATAACAGCAAGAGAACATTTGTGACCACTAGAAAATTTATCATAAGTAATAAGGTTGGTTATAGGATATCCCGTTGAAGATCCTATATAGGAAATGGGTTGTGCATGGTCTATGGAGCTCGGCTCCTTGAGGTGAACCGATTGCCGTCACACTCTCTCACTTTGTCTTATGTTTAATCTTGGGCCATCATTTGTGACTTCTTCAATTAATACTGTAACTATTTCTTCTTCACTCGTATTTCCATTGAGAACCTCAACATGTATGTCCTTATTCTCCTCATTATGGATTTCATTCCTAGAAACCCTGTCTTTCTAGAGATGCATGCAGAAATATGTTTTCAAAAAATTTAACATCTCGAGAGATGAAAATCTTGTGGCTTCTTAAATCATTAACTTTATACCACTTTTGTCCATGAGGATATCTGACAAAAACACAAGGTCTCCCCCTTTCGCCAAATTTATCAATTCCCTTACTTGTGTCTTTTGCATACACTAGGCATCGATAAACTTTTAGATTTTCGTAGTTGGGTTTCTTTCGCAGTAAAACTTCATAGGGCATTCGGTTTTGTAACACTTTAGAAGGAAGTCTATATGAATGGTTGTTAATACGCATTCCCCCCTAAAAATGAATCGGCAAATTGGCTTATAATCTCAATGCTCTAGCAATCTCAAGAACATATCCATGCCTATGTTCAAGTAACCCGTTTTGTTGTGGTGTGTGAACACATGAAGTCTTAAGTAGTATACCATTTCCCATATAATAATCCACCATTTCTTGAGATTAAAATTCACCCCCGTTATTTGTTATGATGTGTTTAACCTTTCTTCCAAATTGAGTTTTCACCATGTTACAAAATAGTTTGAGGTACTTACTTCAGATTTAAATTTCATCAAGTAAACCCCCACTCCTCTACTATAATCATCAACGAGGGTAAGCATAATGCCAATGAATCAACTCAAAACAATCGCAGTCTTATAAACTCCCTAAATGTCACAATGAATCAACTCAAAACAATCAAAAGTTTGTATAGAACAAGCAGAAAAAGAAGACCTAGTTTGTTTTACCCTCATGCAAGACTCACAGACTTTATCATCAACCTTATATGCCTTGGAGCTTAACCTTTGATGCATGTCCTAACCTCCCGTGCCATGTTATTGCATCAAAGATAATAGAGAAAGCATACCGCATATCAGATATAGGCTGCAGCAGGTAGAGACCATCACACTGTTTATTGATCAGTGTAAAAACTATAGATAAATTGTAGTAAAAATAGTGCCAAATAAATTTATAAAGTCGAATGTTGTCGAACCCAAGGTAATTGTAGGGGAAAATTACCCTATCTTTTAATTATAATTCTAGGATTCATGATTTGAGTGAATCAGAATTTGAGTTTTTGTTTTAAAAATAAAATAACATAAACTGAAATGAAATGAAAGGGTTTTAAAGCAAGTTTAAAGAACACAGATTCCAGGGCTAACGAACCAATTAGAACACATGCTAAATCAATAAATCTACAATAGTGGGAAATTAAAATAAAGTGCTACAGTTCCTGAGCAATAAAACTGAGGAAGCTTTGAAAGCTCAAAGAGACCCTTCTGATAAATCAGGGTTAGGATTTTCAGAAAATGTTTTGAGCAATCATGCATCCACTTCTGAAACTGGAAATATAAAAGATCATCATTTTAAGGGAAACTCCAGTTTAGAAGTTAAGTTGTTAGACAAAGGAGTTTCTCAAAACTCTATTTTGGCCGATCAGGACAAAGGAAAAAAGTCAGTTCCAAAACTGAACTCAGTTCCCAAGCTTATAATTATCCAGTTTCTAAACTTAATAAACCTAAGAAGAAGCCAACAATGCCTAATAAATGGGTGAAGCAATTTGTTCCTAATGCAAGGAATAAATCTTGTAGTGCGGGAAAGAGGATCAAGATCAAATCTTTGCGCATCGCGTTCTTCAGTTTCTACAATCCAGGTATTACGCATAAACCTTCTTATGCATATTCAATAGGAGCATGCTAGGGTTAAATCATAGGCATAGTAATTATTTTGATATCCAACTTACGAACTGCGCTTAAACGGATTTATGTGATTCAATTCACGGTATTCAAAATCCCTTCAATTGGTATCAGAGCCAGGTTGATTTAATTGGCTCTGTCGGAAAAATAATATTGCTTATAACTATGCATGATTATTATTATTAAATTATTATGCATTAATGGTTTTTGGATTGTATGCATTTTTGTTCCTCGTGGTTCTCGGGTTACTCTGCCCTTTTATATGGATTTGTTTTTCGCCCACGACATAAATTTGTGGTTAGATTTAAATTTCAAAAATTGTATTAGGATGTTGATAGGAAGTCGAAACCCTCAAAATAAACATGCTAAAATAAAGAAAAGCTTGTAAAGTAGTAAGCAGGGTTGAACCACAGAGAGACGATATTAAAGTAATTTCAAGAAAAAAAAAAGATAAAATAAAAGTAAAGCAATCAAACTAGGGGTTTTTGATTTGGATTTATTAAGTAAGAGAAGCAATAAAAATAAATAAAGGTTTTCACAGCATGCGAATATATTTAGTTAAATCATTTATTGCAAGAAGAATAACGAATTGATCATCGTTGCATTAAAATCTTATTGTGCTCTATAGAATAGATTAATTCTTGACTCAGTGTACTAGAATTAATCCTAACTCGTTTACCAACTCAACTTATAATATTCGAATTAGAAAATTTATCTGTCGATCTAAATTAATTGTTCAGTGCTAACTGGCTTAATTCTTTGTCTTCTTTAACATTAGAAATTAATTGCTCAATGCTAATCAATCTCTAAAAGACATTAGACAAAAATCAATAATTGAATCCAACAATATATCAATTTAAACCATGAAATAAGAACACATATAAATAAGTACTCTTGAGAAAAAGAAATAACAAAATAGATTCAACTCACAGAATTCCATAACCTGAATAATTCTTTAACTAAATAAAAGCTTTAGCAATCCATGAAAATAAAAGAAACAAAACTTGATTCTAAGACCTTGAGAGGTTGTCGATTGTTTTTGCTAGAAAAAGAGAGATGTATTATCCTACCAAAGACCAAGTATTTATAGAGTTGTGTGCATCTCTATCTAAGGTAGGTAATTATTATTACTAAATATGAACATCAATAATCAAGGAAAAGATTGGGAAGGCATCAATAATCCCAGAATATCTTCACAAAATTCCTTTGGCAAAGTAATAATTTCCTTCTCCAACATCCTCTCCTATTTGAGCAGTGATCTTTCTTTCTTTGAGCATTAAATTTCCATCTTTAATCCAACCCATTATTTTGAGTCTTTGACCTTCAAAACTTAAAATAATTCAAATTTAGTTGATTCCAAACATCAAAAATATTTAAAACTCAATGGAAAACATGATAAAAATATGTAGAAATATTAACTCATCAAAATCCCCCACACTTAAGCATTGCTTGTCCTCAAGCAGAGGAAAAAAATCAAATGGACCAGATTCAGAATTTAGACAAAAATCAATCAAGTCTATCATAAAAGAATATCGTCCAAGAATCTGAAATGTAAAGTTCAAATGACTCAAAAGCTCAAATTGTAGCAAACTCCAACTCTCTCACCAAGATGCACTCATTTCGCTTATGTGTATAGAGTGTTTAAAGGACAAGAAACTCTAAAAAACCAATGCAAAAACCGATATTTACCATAAGCTTGTCAATCGATCACATATCCACCACTTAGTAGATTTGAAATTATTTCAGATCGAACTCGGTCTTTTCATTGGTTGTAATGTGGCTAGGGTGAAAGGTGAGATTTTTATGGACACTAGTTATATTCATGGTCAAACACTCACAACAAATCAACAGAGTCATATCCATTTCAGTACATTAGAAGAAGAATCAACTTTCTCTTCACTAGAAGAAAAGAACTCGATTCTCAATTTCAACCACAATTTACTTTCCCCTTTTTTCATTTATTTCTATTTCAATACAGGGATTTCAATTTTTTTTTCTCTATTTGTTCTAGGCTAAGAGACTTCATGTTTTTTTTTCCCCACAAGAATCTTCTATAGAAGTCTCTTTCCAGCCTTTTGTTTTCATTCCACTAAGATAATTTGACTCTTTTATTTTTCTCAGATTGTGAGTGAGTGAGTGTCCACATTTTTGGGTTCAAGACTGTGGCTCAGGAAAAAATGGATTTTGAGCTTGTAATGTGGTTAAGTGTGAAGAAAGTAGACTAAGACTCAAAATGGGCTACTAATGATTATTGTATAAAGGTAGGCTAATTTGGCATATAGTAGCTTTCCCTAGGTGTCTTTATCAGTTCTGAGAACAAATTTCCAGTCCAATAATGTGATCTCAATGCGTATGTCATGACAAGTTCTAGAAATTAACGATCATGCCCGGCTTTCACTCCAGGAAGAAAAGAAATAAGCATAGAATGCATGTTTTTCAGGCTCAAATTTCCTCACAAAAATGGCTAACTTGATTGAAGTTTACTTCTCTCAAAATCTTAAAATCTAAGTAACGAAGAATATCAAAACAAGCAGCATTCAACATCAATCATGCAAGAATCTATTAACACCTAAGTTCAATCCTTGAGTCAAAAGTAGCAGCAAAAGCACACACTGTACAACCACATCCACTCCCCACACTTAAATCATGCATTGTCCCTAATGCATTTAAACTAGGATAAACTACACCAAGAAAATGATATTAAGAAAAGAAAACTACCTGAGGTGTAGGCTCCTCCATGATCCGCAATTGTGGTGGTAGAGTGTGGAAGCTCATTCTATAGAAAACAAGGGCTCCAATTTCAAATTCCAACTTCCAAACATTTAGCGTGATCAAGTTGTATTCTCATACTGCTCCTGCAACTCGTAGCATGATCAAGCCTTATTTCCACACTGTGCCTCTGAATCGTTTTCCTGAAAAACATGATATAAAATTGATAGCACAAATCAATAACAATATTTTTTTTCTTTATATTTTTTTTATATAATATGAAAAACTAAAATAAACTTGGGTTGCCTCCCAAGAAGCGCCTTTCTTTAACGTCTTTAGCTAGACGTTAGTAGACATCATGCTATGAGATTATCCATAGTCCATCGTCTCCACCTTAGCAGCACGTATAATAGCATAAACAAGCTTAGTGATGACGGTAAAATTGACCACTCAAATCTAGGTCAAACAAGTAATAAAAATATCAATCCAAGGTACTTCTTACTTCGCCCTTTCGGAATACTACCTAATCATGTAGCTTCTTATAGCTAAGAAAGTGCAAATCGTTGTGTATGTTCTAATTCCTAAAGCTCAAATTCAATCTATCTAAAAGCGACATTAAACACATTCATCAAGCAAAAAAATATAAAGAAAATCAATGTCTCAATATCAACAAAACTCGGCAGAACAAGGATCACAAATAAACTCACTAGAGATAGAATAGATGTTGAATCAAATGCAAATGGTTCCAATTGAGTCTAATCAAGATGCAAACACTTTTAATCCCTAGATAGATAGGCTATTACCCTACCCTAGACAATCCCTTGTTACAGCGAATTGGCCATTGATGAGGCTAGAAACTACAAACAGTTACGTTATAAGTTCCTAACTCACTCCATAAGCTCGTAAATCCACATCTTATGTTCCTCTCTCCGCACATGGATTGGATAGAAAAACATATGAAAGCATGTTATTCTCGACACTTTTATCCGCGTAATGGCTGCAATAATCGTATCAACTATCACCTAGATTGGCTCATACCTACACTTATGTGAATAAAATGCAATCTTGCATGAATCAATCTCAAATAGAGAAGTTAACAACATCAAATCAACTAAATTGTCACACATTCTTATTCAATTCAACATCCAAAGTCTATTAGAACATCATACCTAAGATTTGGTTCATTACAAATTGAATTTGACAACAAACCATTTCAAAGGAAAATGCAAAGATTTCTTCTCTCAAACTGAGTATTTGGACTTGATCTACCGTCGAATCCTTTGAATCTTCACCAAGGAATGATAGTTTAACTCCTTGACACCTTGGGTGAGGTTTGGTGAGTGATGGAGGTTGGAATCGTAGAGAGAATTTAGGAGGATTTGGTGTAAATTTGGCAAAAGTTCTGAAAATAACCGCTTTTCCCCCTTTTATAGTGAGCTAACAGAGTCTCGGATCGCCCGGAATGAAACGAGATTGCCCAGGATGTCTAGAAACGAAGAAATCATCCCTCAGCACGCTCAGGATCGGCCGAGATGGACCAAGCTCGACCAAAATCTGCCTCTGAAATAGCAGATCGGTCGTGCACTGCACAGATCGCCCGGAATCTGCCTCTGAACTCTAGGATCGACCAAAATCTACTGGATTGGCCAAATTCTTCTTTGATCAGTCCAGATCGACTGATCTATGCAAGATCGGGCAATTTTCCTCCAAAATCAAGCCAAAAATGTTGAATGATGCTAAAAACCTAACCTACACCATCCGAAACACAAAAACACGAAACCACAACAAAAAGAATACAAACACATATGATATGGGAGTAAAATGAGTGCAAACAAGCCTGCACAAACATCGAAATAAGGGTCATTTTTCGCACATATCATAATCCCCCAAACTTGAACCTTTGATTGTCCTCAATCATAACAAAGTAAAGCAATCCTTTGACCTCATGAAAACACCTCATAGCTCATCTCGATTATCTTAGCATGTCCTAATCAAACGAGATTATCACCTAACTTTGTGACACAGTTAATGCTAAGGACTTGAACCACTCATCAAATATGGATAAAAGAAATGAAATCACTCCCTCACGTGTTTAGGGATGATGAGAATCACTCAATCACAAGATATCGAGCTCAATTTACATAGGCTTGCATCTATTCTCACCACTATAGTACAATGAGTTAGCTTCTAAAATCAAGAAGGTAGGTGGTTTTTGGCCAAAGTAACTAAACTCCTCAATTTCCTAAGAACCCCCCTAAATTGCAACCATTATCCACAAAACCCGAGGCTTATTCGTTCACAAATCCTTCTTTCTTATCTTTCTTTTCTTTTTCTCTTTTCTTTCTCCTTTTTTTTTTCATTGGCACTTCCCATCATTCATTTTTTTTCATGTGGGTGCATATGTTTCATAACTTGCACCACTCTTTTTCCACAATAATAATTTTGTAGGTGCCTCATTTTCTAGGATTTACATCAATCCTCTATTCTTTATTTCCTTTCATGTCTCATTCATTGCAAACCAATTACCAATCAATTCCCAACCCATCTCGCATCACCGTATTCACCCTCATTCTCTCTTTCCTCCCAAACTTGGTCCTAATAATATTAAAGAAAATTTCTCCAAATAAGCTCAATCGCGGGGTCAAAGATATGAAAGGCAAAAATTTATCAAGATAACCACCTTATACTCCCGATGTGTAAGGTAGGACTAGGAACCGATGGCCTAATATCATCTTCTAGTTACACACTCATGCCAAATAGATCGAGAATAGATGCAAGTTTTAGATTTTTCACTCTCAATCTCGCCTCTCTCAAACAAAATGGATATGACAATATCAAGGCTAAAAAACTCTCGGCTCTTTGTCAAGTCCCATGCATTAACCACACACAAAACTCGGCAATTCAAAAGTAAGACTCAAACATCCTTTGACACCAAGATTCTGCCCTATCATTGGTTGAGATAAAATTCTAACTTCACCAAGTAAATCATGGTCCATCTCATGTCTAGTTTGGGTTCATCACACACACACAAGCACACAAACAATCCTAAAAACAACAACTAAATGCAATGCAACAAATTTAAATGACAAGAGAGCGATAAAATGTGTTACCCATCGGTACCCACGATTGAACCGCTTCTCCAATGCCTTATGCCTTATGTACCTACTAAACAAACACAAACACCACCAATTTTTTAGCAACACTCATTCTGTTAAATTATCATTTCCACCATTCAAACCACAAACCAATCAATCAAGAAATATCAAACATTAACTACTAGCACAATCATTCAAATCCATCCTTTCTACATTCCACATACCAAACAAAATCGAAAGAAATCAATCATGTTAGCTCACTAATAATTCCAACATCCATCCATAATCAAAGGCATTCAAAATAAAGGATCCAAATCAAAACCACACATCTAAATATAAAATCAAATTCAATAGTAGATCAATTATCATAGTACAACCATATCGAATTCAAATCCTAAAAGTTATTCAATCAATGCTTAACTAAAACAGGACAGGATAAAGGAGGAGAGAAGAGAATGAACCAAAGCACTAGCAACCGGCACATCCCCCCAAACTTAGTCAAGTGAGACTAAGTTTGTAAAAATGGGTGACGGAGCATCATCAATCCTCTCGATCCTGTGGTGAGCGGTCACGGCGGCGGCGAATATACGGTACAGAAACTCGGCGCAGCAGCTCACGGACATCCCCTTGGACCTCGTTAACTCTCCTATCAAGGCCAACAAATCGGGTGGCAATGGCAGTCTGGTTAGCTACATATCATGTCTGAAAGGAGGAAAAACCATCCTGCAATGCGCCAATCCGAACATGAGGACTTTGAACAGATAAAGACAAAGATGCAACCGAGTCAGCAGTACGCTGCATCGTAGAGACCAACTGCTGCTGCCAGTCCTCCAAAGGTGGTTGATTACTTGACCCTGCTCGCAGCCCGGCCTGCTCCTCCTCAGATAAATGGCTAAGGATCATGAAATACCCATCCTGAGACAAGATCCCCACCACATCTTTGTGTTCCTCAGTATTTAGCAACCAGTTGGACATATCATCCAAATCTGCGACAGTGGTATAATCAAACTGAGGCAACTCTATTGCAAATGTCCCAAATCTGTAATACTTTTCACCACGCCGCCCTGGAGCAAAATATTTACCTGCTACAAGCGACGTAGTATCCAAGAACAGAGCAGGGGCAGTTACCCCTGACAAATTAATATCCAAAGCAGCCAAAACAGGGATAATCATACCACCACAAATAGAAGGTGCCTTCGAATTCCACAATCTACTCCAACCGTCCATAAGCGTAGCACCTATTGAAAATTGTATTCCATTCACCAAAGCATAAAGCATATAAAGTTCTGACAAAATCACATTGCTAGACTCGTATCTACAGCACACCGATCCACCCACTAGTTTCTGAATATATCTAAAGACAAGATTCCTAATGGTCGTAGCTCTACAAGACTTAATGTTAAAAGATTGTTCAAACGTTAAACCTGTTAGAGACTCCCAGAAAACAACAAGATTCAGTTCCTCCAGCACAAAAGTAGCACGCTCATCACATCCAAAAAAAATTTCAAGTTCAAACCTCTGAAGAAAATGTTCCTTACCTCGTATTTTGAATTTCATTAAGAGGGGATTACTCTTGGCACTTTTCAAAATAATGACAGATGCTAAAAACTCCTTGGCCAACTCCATGTAAGCCGGCCACCGTGCGGTAAGCAACGTCCCCCATCCAATGCCGGTAAGAAGACTTCACACATCATTCTTCAGCCCAATAGCCTTCAATGTATCCTTACATGGATACTTGGTGCCCACGATTTACCTATCCACCAAACTTTTGTACCGTGCAAACTCCTCATCATAAAACCCTTTTGGTCGTCCAATTGAAGAAGAGGAACTTCCCTTAGACTTCTAGCTTGCCAAGATAGAAATAAAGGAGTGAGAACCTATCAATTCAGAGAAAATAAACACAAGAAACAATTTGAGAAGGGAAATTTTGACAGAAATGGAGATGGGGCGAAATGTACCCTAGAACTCTATTCAAATCTGCGCGCAGATCGGCTGATCCGAAGGAAGATCGACCGATCCGAGGCTCTGTCCTCCAAATCTTGACCTGCTCGATCTTTGCCTCTGTCCGCAAAAAATTCGAATTTCACCCTTTCTCGGCCAATCCCACAACAACAATGGTTGAGATCAACCGATCCTCCTCGAGCTGAGTTGATCTGAAACGGCCTCGGTCTGATATTTTCCTCAAGTTTGTAACTCCCAATCATCCTTCCTTCAATTCTTCACTCCACAACAATTAACACTTTCCAAAATCTTAGCTTTCAACCACAAAATCAAATAAGCCTTGCAAAAACATCCACACATCAAGAATCTTGTATCCATCATTAGCAAAATATAAAATCAGAGAAATTTAACAACCTAAAATGCAATTAAACAACTAAAACCTTATTCAAAAATCACCATAATCAAAACAAGTAAATGTTGGGTTGCCTCCCAACAAGCACTTCTTTATAGTCAATAGCTTGACTTCTTACCTCAAATTCGTCAATCGTGATCAAAAGGAGTGGATCCGGAACTCATACCTTGCTCAAGTGTCCAATGCTCCACCGGGAACACCAATTTCTGCCTTGCACTCCTAGGTAACTCATCATCCACTCGAGCTTTCTTTCTTCGTCCTTGCTCTTCATCCGAGTGATCCCCCGGATCCTCATCTATCTTCTTGCTATCATCAAATGTACTCATCCTTGGATCACCATCATCCTTTAGACTTTTCTTCCAAATTCCTCTATCAACTTCAACTTGCTCATCAACTTTCATCTCTTCAAGACTTCTTGTTGGCAAAGAGAATACAACCTTCTTTCCACAGCATCGGAAAGTAATTCACCATTCTTCATATCAAAGAGAGCATCAACCGTATGTAAGAAAGGCCTCCCAAAAATAAGGTGAATTCCTCCCTTGTTTTCAATATCCATAATTAAAAAGTCCCCCCGGAATGTGAAACTCAAAATCTCCACGTGCACATCTTCAACAATCCCCCGTGGGCAAAACAAGATATGATTAGCCATTTGAAGCACATGGTTCGTGGGTTTCAATTCTCCTACATCCAATTCCTTAAACAAGCTCCAAGACATGACATTAACACTCGCCCCGGAGTCACACAAGGCTTTCTCAACTTTAATGTCCCCTATCTTGCAACTTACGATGAAACTCCCCGGATCTTCCTTTTTGTTAGCCACACTCTTTCCTTCATTCTCATTTCTTCTATCTCCAAAACCTTCCTCATCATTCAACTCATCCTCTATGAGTTTATCAAGCAACGGCACACGTTGCATCTCATCCGGTGTCGGCATCTCTACATCACCTTTCTTAACATAATCGAAGAAAAGAACTTCTTTGTCATCATCTTCCTTCTCAACCTTCACTTCTTCTTTAGCCAAATCATGTTCATCCTCGTCACACCCCATATTTTCCAATTTAGGAGTCATGACTAATGTTATCTCATCAAGAGTTTGCTCATCTTCGACCATGCTACAACTTTTCTTTTGAATAGTCTCCGTATCACTCGGGAACTTCCCACTAAGTTGCTTAGCAATGGACGATATTTGCAATTAAATCTCGGCAAACATCCCATCATACTTTTCAAATTTATTCTCTAACTCCTCATTAGGATTTCTCCTAGCCTCTTGATTACCAAATCTACTATTTCCTCCTGCATAACTGATCACTATTTTTTATAATGATTTTTTATAGTGTAGTGACAAGTTAATATTATCGATCCCACGGAGATTGTAATATCGAACACCTCATGTACTGAACCATTTGTTTTCGGTTTGTTGTCCAAGTAAACAGAATTTTAAAAGGGTTTTGGGATTTAAAACTAATTTTGCAAGAAAATTAAATTAAAGCAACTAATTAAATAGGTTTTTGAAAACTTCTTGAGAAAAGTTCAGATTCCAGGGCAAGTTCATGTCAAGAATAGCATGCAAGGGAATTTCATCGATCAATTTAAGATAAAGATTTGGTGGAACATCAGAAAAGTATTACAAATTCCAGGCTTTGGCAATTCATAAAGTAGATTATCAATTTCCTATATCCTCTCGGTCTCTAGGAAAATTAACAACTCCTCAAAACATCAGATTTATTCCTATGGATTTAATTCCTCTTTTCAGACATAATTAAAATCCATATTAAAAATTCTTAAATCCATTAATCAATTTTCACTTTGCAGTCTCAAATTAATTAATTAAGAAAACCTAATTAAATGGCCAATTCAATCAGATTTGAAAAAGCACAAGAATTATTAAACCAATTAAAAATATTGATCGATGTAATCACCTAAACATGCATCCAAGACAATCACATAAGCCCTAGAATCTGAATAAGGATTTACCTACTCATATTCATGTTAAACATAATCATGAAAGGATAAAACCTGTAATAAAACTTCATAGAGAAAACAAGTCTTGATATTGCATCCAATCTTCAAAGGTTCGAGTCCAATCTCACCACAAAGCAAAAGCAATTCAAGAACAGGAAAAACTCTAGGGTTCAAGTCTCCAAAACAGCATGAATGGCAAAAATCGCCTAAGTAGAATAATATATACTAGGTTTAAATTGTCCCATTATGGAAATAAATTAAAAACAGCAATTTCCAATTTTTCCGACCCGTATTTCGATCGACACCACGCCAGTCGATCGAAATGGTTGCTTCAAACTTGATCCTTCGCGTTGAACTCCCTGTCGGTCGACAAGCTTTCTGTCGGTCGACAGGATCTCAGACGGTCGATTTACAGCCTATCGACCGCTCTGAACTTCCCTGAACTCTCGATTCTTCATGTGCCTCTGTTTCGATCGACACAATGTCTGTCGATCGACATAGAGGACTTCACCACACGGCTCTTTTTCTCACTTAGCCAATTTTTCCTCCAAAAACCTGTATTTTTCAGCATGACAAGCAGATTAGGTACAAAAGTCATGCGATGCTCAGAATTCAAAGTAAACACATCCTAAATCTATCAAAACAACGAGAAAATCCATAGATTAAGTGAACGAAATAGCGCACTTATCAATAACCTCCTTGACCACTACTCCCCCCATTCTCCAATTGCATCGAAGGGTTTAAAGTGTTGTCGGGGTTTGCGTAGGAGAAATTTGGGTGAAAGCGATTTGAAGGGTGATAAAACATATTTCCCGGAGGGTTATATTGAGGTCGCATGTTGTTGTACCCCATTTTTTGATTTACAAAGTTCACGCTCTCCGGATATCCATCCTCATACTTCATCATCATTAAATCATCCCTTCTTCCACCCGAGGTAAACAAAGCATCTAGCTTCTTTTGCATCAAGACTATATCTACTTTCAACTCTTCACTTTCCTTATTCTCATTCACCATCTTGACCGACCGGTAATCTTTCCTTTCTTTTGGCCAATGATAGCTATTTTCGACCATTTTCTCGATGGTCCCCCAAGCTTCATCTTCCTCTTGATCGAGGAAGGCACCTCCCGATGAGAAATTCATCATAATCTTCGTTTCATAGTTTAACCCTCCATAAAACTGACAGATTTATTGGTTCCGTGAGAGCCCATGCCTTGGACACTTCCAGAGTAGATCCCGGAACCGGTCCCATGCCTCATAAAGTGGCTCATTGTATCTTAATCCAAATGATGTAATTGTAGGGTTTTACCATGAAATGAATCACCAAAACCAATTGAACCGGATCGATTTATGGATATTGTGCACAATTAAATATACAATAAACCCTAGCATGCTCCTATGAATTTAATACTTAGATTTGTGGATTAAGGGATTACCGTAATTCTGTCGAGTCTGGTCCGATCTTTTGCATTTGAATTTCAAACTTTAATTCAACCATGCAATTCAATTTTATCTGCTGAAACAGAAATTAGAACTCTAATTTCTAGATAAATTCAAAAATAAAGAAAGAAAAAGAAATAGAATTATGTTCTCCAGATCAGGTCTTCAGATCTATATCCCAATGTTGTTCAGATCTACTACTGGTGAGGACTCTGTAGATCTGTGGTTTGAGCAGGACCAGAATTGAAATTTTCCTCCCTTTCTCTAGAAAACGGCGCCCACTCTCGCTCTCTCTAGGTTTATAGTTTTTCAAATGTGTTACAACTTATGAGAGAGAGCTGTCTATTTATAGACCTAGGGTTGTAAACCCTAATGGGCTCCTGGGCTCAATTCAGCATATTTATTTGGGTCAGACCTGGGACCTAATTCAAATAATAAAGTGGGCCTATAAATTAATTAATTCCCATGTCCATAACCCAGGACACAATTAATTAATTAATATTAATCCTTTTTCACCACGGAATTAATACTGAACTACCCCTTTATTACCACGTTATGAGAACGGGCAGCATTAATTGAGAATCCCCATATTTAAGGTTACCGGACATTCATTAATTAATCGGAGCCTCTGACAAGCTCTAACTACAATTAATTAATATCTTATAATTCCAGAGTAGTACCACTCAATCCTCATCACTCGTGCCTGAACTTAATCAGCCTGTAGGACTTTGACACGATGAATGTTATTGAGCTCCTCAAGGAATGTCCCCATCCTATTACTCGGATATGGTTACCTAAACTCAGTCTCAGGCGGTACTACACGAATTTTTGTTACCCAAAATGCGGATATACGAGCACGTTACTCAGGCTCTCCACCATGGCAAGTCAAAGCAACAGTCAACCCGTGTAAACCCCTAAACCTTCGTTAGAGTTTGGACTCAATCAATATAACGAGATCTTGTATTCGCTGATGTCAGACAGATGAATACATCTCACTGCGGTCCATCAATATGCCACCTCTACGTACGACCATGTCAAGTAACCAAGATAGACTACTTATTCCGACAATGCCGCAGCCATCCGGACAGATGTATCCTCATACGATGTCTCGATTGTGATCAGGTTTATATCTCACTAGGTTAAGTGATCATACTGTCTTCTGCGATCTACAACACGCCGTATGATCGTCCCTATCGGTGAGACAAGAGGATACCATTGTTCATACATGTAAGATCATTAACAAATAGGAGAAATAAACAGTTGTATACTCATTATGATAAATGCTTTCAGTATACACAACCCATCAATCTCCCACTTATACTCAAAGTATAACTAAGCTATTACAAAGTATACAGTCCGTCCATCTAGTCTGCTGTCTCTTTAACCACTGTCAGTGGTCGGCATCCACCTCAGACCCAGCACACGAATATGTCTTTTGTAAACTTTCTGCGGCAAGCTCTTTGTAAATAGATCAACAAGATTATCAGCAGTGTCAATCTTATTATTTGCACATTGCCCCTCAATACGATTTCTCGTATGATATGGTACTTTCTCTCTATGTGTTTGCTTGCCCGGTGAGACCGCGGTTCCTTTGAGTTTGCCACTGCACTAGAGTTATCACAATAAATTGTGATGCTCCTCGGCAAGCTCGGGATCACGCCCAACTCTAAAAGGTAGTTTCTGAGCCATACCCCCTCTTTCGAGGCGTCACAGGCGGCGACATATTCTGCCTCCATGGTGGAGTCAGCAACGCATTTCTGCTTTGAGCTCCTCCAAGATACAGCTCCACCTCCCAGGGTAAACACATATCCTGAGGTCGATTTCTTCTCATCCTGGTCCCCTTGGAAATCCGAGTCTGTATAACCCACAGGGCACAAATCCACACTTTGAAAAACTAGGCAGTAATTCCTAGTTCTCTTCAAATACTTGAGGATGTGCTTTACAGCAGTCCAGTGCGCCTGTCCAGGGTTAGACTGATATCTTGCTACCATGCCAACGGCATAACAAATAGCTGGCCTGGTACACAGCATTGCATATATGAGACTACCCACCGTCGAAGCGTACGGTACAAGACTCATCTCATCTTTCTCCCGCTGTGTCTGAGGACACTGCCCACTAGAAAGACGAACGTCATGTCTGAAAGGTAACAAGCCTTTCTTGGCGAGTTGCATGCTGAACCGGGCTATCACAGTATCCACATAGGATGTCAGGGATAAGCTCAACATTCTTCTTTTATGATCTCGTAAGACCTCAATCCCAAGAATGTATCCAGCTTCTCCCAGATCCTTCTTTTAGAATTGTTCGAATAACCAAGCCTTAATTTCCGACATCACTCCCTCGTTGTTTTGAAATAGGAGTATGTCATCAACGTATTGTGCAAGGAAGACCACGTTCCCACTGACACAAAGTCGGTAAACACAACTTTCATTTTCCAACTGTGCAAATCCATAGGATTTAATCACATCATTGAAACGTAAGTTCCACGACCTTGATGCTTGCTTAAGTCCATACAAGGCCTTCCTAAGCTTCCAGACAAGATTTTCTTCGCTCTTGCTTATGTAACCCTCGGATTGATGCATATAGATGTTCCTACCTTCTTCAAGGTAACCGTTTAGAAAAGCGGTTTTGACATCCATCTGCTAGATCTCGAGGTCCATATACGCAGCTATGGCAAGGAGCATCCGGATGGATTTGAGCATGGCTACGGGTGAAAAGGTTTCGTCATAGTCAATGCCCTCTTCCTGACTATAACCCTTTGCCACCAGCCTGGCTTTGAAAGTCGTGATCTTTCCATCCGCCCCTTTCTTTCTCTTGTATATCCAGTTGCACCCTATGGCTCTAAAGCCATCCGGCAAATCAGTTTTCTGGTATACATCCATAGCAGTTATGGATTCAATTTCAGAATCCATGGCGACACGCCATTTGGCAACATCCTTGTCCTGCACTGCCTCTTCGTAAGTCAGTGGGTCAGAGTCCTCATGTTCATCTTCTGGGCTCAAGTCCAAAGACTCACCCATGAACATGTACCTTTCCGGCTGGAAAATAACTCTCCCACTACGATGAGGCATCGGTGCCGTGTCAGTAGTAGGTGCAGTAACTTGTGGTCCTGCACCTTGCACTGAAGAACGTGTCTGTGGTGTTGTACCTCTCACAGGTGCACCCACATATACATGTTCCCCTTCTCTTGGAATTGCATTTTTTGTTTTCAATTTTTTTAAGAACGATATCACTCCTTGACATGTGATTACTCACATACTCGTCCTCCAAGAATCTAGCGTTGGTGCTAACAACGACTCTTTGACTCTCAGGACAGTAAAAGTAACCACCTTTCGTTTGCTTGGGATACCCTATGAACAACATTACTTTTGACCTGCTTTCTAACTTATCAGGTTCCTTCGACAGTACGTGTGCCAGACAGCCCCATACTCTAAATTTGCACAAACTAGGTTTGCGACCAAGGAAGATCTCAGAAGGCGTCTTAGGAACTGATTTAGAAGGCACCACATTAAGCACGAAAGCTGTTGTCTCCAATGCGTAACCCCAAAACAAAATTGGTAAGTTTTCATAACTCATCATTGATCTTACCATCTCTAGAAGAGTCCTATTTCTTCTTTCAGCTACACCGTTTTGCTGGGGAGTACCCGGTGCAGTCCACTGGGATGTAATCCCATTTTCTGACAAATACTATAGGAACTCGTTACCGAGGTATTCGCCACCTCGGTCAGATTGTAGTGACTTGATAGTTTTCCCGACCTTCTTTTCTACCTCAGCCTTGAACTCTTTGAATTTCTCAAAGCATTCAGACTTGTAGCGAAGCAGGTAAACGTATCCGTACCTTGAGTAATCGTCAATGAAAGTGATGAAGTACTCGTACCCTCTGATACGTGCGTAAAATTACCCATATTTTGATGTGTACGCATGCTTGTTTGTGGCTATTTTACTCCCGTATCATATGTTTTTGTCGTATTTTGGTTGTGTTTTCGTGTTTTTGTGTTTTTAATGTTGTAGGATAGGTTTTGGGCATAAACGAGAATTTTTGGTGGAGTTTTGGAGAAAAATCACACGTGTTTGGAGTTTGGAGGCGTCGACCAGCCGAGCAGAGCAGGACCGGCCGAGCCAAGCTGGATAGAGAGCTCGACCGGCCGAGCGGAGCAAGACCGGCCGAGCGAGCCAACAGACAGGTGGCTCGGTCGAGCCACTTCCATCTCCTAAATTATCTCTACGATTCCATTTCCATCTCTTCCAAAACCTATCAAGGAGCTAATTTATCAATCCTTGGAGTAGAATTGAAGATCCAAGGTGGTAGATCAAGACCTAGCAAATCCAATTGGGGAAGATTTCCTTTTCTACTTATCAATTGTAATGAATGTATTCGATTTCAACTTTGTATTGTTACAATTGAGAGGTATGTTGCTCTAATTTAATTTGGATGTTGATTTGAACAAGGATGCATGAAAATTAAGTTTGATAATTGCTTGTTTACTTTCCTTTGAGAGCTTGAATTGCACTAGAACTTGTTCCTTACCTCTTAGGTGTAGGTAATAGCCAACTTAGGAGGTAGTTGACGTGAACGCCGCAGCCAACACCCGGGCAGAATCGTCGTGAATAGTGTATATTCATACGATTTTAGTTCCAATCCTTGTGCGGTGCTAGGTCGTAGGGCAATAATTGACGTTCTATTTGGAGTGGTCTAGGGCTTAATAACGTAGTTGTTTGCAAGTCTTAGCATCATCAACCGTTAGCTCGCTGTGACAAGGGGTTAACGAGTCTAGGGTCGATTGCTCAATCTCCTAGGGATTAAAATGTGTTTACATCAATGATTAACCTAATTGGATTACATCTACGTTCATTTCAACATCCTATCTACCTCATTTGAGTATTTTGCTTGTCTTGGTTTACCGATTTGTGAAGAGAATTGATTGAATGATGATTGTTGGTTTAATTCAATGTTTGTTATATGTTGTTAGCATAGGTTTAAATTGAATGCTTAGATTGATAGAAACTACTCAACAATTCTATTTTGCCTAGCTATAAGACTTGGCTATAGTATCCCGGTAATCTAGCGGGCGAAGGGAAGAAGGACCTGGATCTGACAAATTTTATTCTTGTGTAGCTAAGAGTTTAATTTTGATTGAACTTTTAGCCGCATCAAGTTTTGGCGCCGTTGCCGGGGACTTCATTTAGTAGGTTGCTAGATATTGGGGGAAAAGTGAAGCTTGTAGGTGTTTGTGTTTTTGTTTGTGTGAATAATTTGTTGATTGTTTTTGTATTTGTTGGTACTTTGAGTTGTTGGATTGTTGTAGGTGTCAAATGGAGAATCATCGAGGAACTCACACGGAGAGGCTTAACAAACTCCAAAGGGAATTGGATGAGATGAGAGCAAAGATGTTGGAGAGACAACGACCGAGGAAGCTAATCCGATTGGTATTTGAAGAGAGCTACCCATGAATGGAAGAGAGGAGACATGATTGGAAGGTGAAGCCGAATTGGGGATATGAAGAATAGGAGTGTAGTAATGAAAGCTATAGAGATAAATGGGGGAATTGTGACCTCCGGAACAACATGAACTACTCCCCATCTAATGGTTACTCTCCTTGTAGACATTATGCCAATCATACTTGGAATCCATCCATAACAAGAGTTCATTTTGATGAATGGGGTAGCCATGATCATGAAAGAGTTAGAGAAGCAAGAGCATCTCAAGAAGCTTTGGAGAGGAAACCGGATAAGCTTGAGGGAAGGCTTTTGGAGTTAAGAATGCAACTAACCGATATCTTAAATAAGGTGAGTGAGGAACCTCAAGTGGAAGAATATCCGATTGACAAGGAAATTTTGGAAGATGAATGTGAGGATAAGGTAATGGTACTTAAGGAAGTAAGATTTCAAGAGACGAAAATAGTGGAGATTCAAGGAAAGGAACCAAAGAAGGAAAGGGAAGTCTTACTCCAAGAAGATGAAGAGGATAAAGACGCCAAGGAAGAGATGCTAGTCATAGAAAGTGAAAAGAATGGTGCTCTTGAGATAATCTCACTTGAGGAGTTGCAAAAAGTCCCGGACTTGGTACAACAAGATGAGGAAGAGAAAAATAATGAGGAAAATATGTCGGGGGGTCCAAGTGGTGATATGGTGCTTGTCTTTCCTTTATTAGTGATAGATAAGAAGGAAAATGAGGTGATCCTAGGAGACAAAGTGTATGAATTGGATGTTTTGATCGGAAAAGGAGGTGATGAGAAGTTGTTGATTAATCCAAATGAGGGAGAAGTCGAGATGTATATAATTTGGATTCCGTTAGATGATGCCTTGGAGATCAAATCAAAGAAGGAATCACCACCTTGGACATTCGAGATTTTTAAGATAATCAATCTTCCTTGGAGAGATGATAGGGGTGAAAGAAAGATTGCCTTTGACAAATTGCTCCCAAGTAAATGCAGATTAAGGGAGAAAGGTGTACTAAAAACCCATAAGATTTTTGATAATGGATAATGTGGTAAGGTCGTCTAGCTACCGAAGTTAAGGAAGCGCTTGTTGGGAGGCAACCCAACCAATTTTCTTTCTTTTGTTTAATTTCTTTTAGTTGCTTTGATTTTGAATAAATGTCTAGTTTGTTTGGTTATGTGTTTGTAGGAGGAACTACAAGATCAAGAGGAGTGACGATGCACTGTACACCATTTTTGCAAACTTAGTCTCACTTGACTAAGTTTGGGGGGATGTGCCGGTAGCTGGTGCCTCGGTTTATTCTTCTCCTTCTCCTATCCTTTATCTTGCAATTAGTTTAGGTTGTTGGATAATAGATTTGATTCAATTTGGTTGTACCAATATTGATATTCTACCTTGGATGATTGTTTTGGATTATGCTCATCTTGATGATATGTATGGATATTTTCATGGGTTTGAGTTTGTTGAACATTGGCTTTGATGGTATGTTTGGTGGAGCTAGTGGAAAAACAATTTAATTGTATAGATTTTTGGATAGTGGAATGATGGTGGAAAGAGGTTTTGGAAGTGAATATGGTTGAGGATTGTTTGATTGTGATAGTAGATGGAATTATTAATGAGTTGACATGATTGACTACTTCCTATTATGCATGGTTTGTGGTTTGGATTATTGGTTTGGTTTGAATGGTGGAACTATTGGATATGATCTTATCATTGTTGATATTTGGTTTGTGGATAGTTTGGTGGATATGAGAGCTTTATTGGTTTGTTTTATGCTCAAGTGTTTGGTGGTGTTTGTGTTGATCTAGTAGGTACAAATAAGGTCTTGGAGAGCGGTTTGATCGTGTGTGCCGATGGGTAACGCTTTCTATCGTTCCTTCTACCAATTAGATTCATTACATTGTTTTATGGCATGTAGATTGTGGTTAGGATGTTGTGTGCTTGTGTGTGTGGGATGAACCCGAACTAGACTTGAGGTTTGAATCATGATTTACTTGGTGAAGTTGGATGTTTATCTCAACCAATGATAGGGCGAAATCTAGTTGTCGAAGCATGTTTTAAGTTTAACTTTTGAATTGCCGAGTTTTGTGTGTGGTTAATGCATAGGACTTGACAAAAAGCTGTGAGGTTTGAGCCATGATATTGTCATATCTATATTGTTTGTGAGTGGCAAGATTGAGAGTACGAGATCTAGAACTTGCATCCGTTCTCTATCTATTGGCATGAGTGTGTAACTAGAAAATGATCTTAGGCCATCGATTCTTAGTCCTACCTTTCACACCAGGAGTATAAGGTGGTTGTTATCATTAATTTTGCCTTTCGTATCTTTGACCCCCGTGATTGAGCTTTAATTGGTGAATCTTCTTTGAAATAATTAGGACCATATTTGGGGGGAAAGAGTGTATGAGGGTGAATACGGTGATGAGAGTTGGGTTGGGAATTGATTCCATTTGTATTGATGGGAATTGTTGAGGCATGAAAAATATGGAATAAAGGATTGGTTTGAATCCTAGAAAAATGAGCACCTACAAGATTTTGGTGCAAGTGTTTGGGGAAAGAGGCACCGACAAAATGAACGAATGATGGTGCATTTGAAAAATGATGAAAAAGAAAAGAAAAGAGAAAAGAAAAAAAAGAAAAAGAAAAAGTGTGTTGTGAAATGAAAAGCCTCGGGGGTTTATAGTGGTTCGAAAAGAACAAGTTTGGGGGTTTTGGGAAATTGAGAAGTTTAATCACTTTGGCCCAAAACCATCCACCTTTTAGTTAGCCACGTTACAATCCGAGAAAAGACCTTTCTGATTCTAGAAACTAACTCGTTGTAGTATAGTGGTGAGAATGGATGCAAGCCTATGGAAATCAAGCTCGATATCTTGTGATTGTGTGAATCTCATCATCCCTAAACACATGAGGGAGTGCTTTCATTTCTTGTATCCATTTTTGATGAGTGGTGCATGTCCTTAACATTAACCTTGTTACAAAGTTAGGTGATAATCTCGTTTTACTTGAACATGCTAAGATAACTTTGATGAGCTATGAGGTATTGCATGAGGTAGATTAATGGCTTTACTTTGTTTTATTGAGGACAATCAAAGGTTCAAGTTTGGGGGATTATGATACGTGCATAAAATGACCCATATTTTGATGTGTGTGCATGCTTGTTTGTGGCTATTTTACTCCCGTATCATATGTTTTTATCGTATTTTGGTTGTGTTTTCGTGTTTTTGTGTTTTGAATGTTGTAGGATAGGTTTTGGGCATAAACGAGCATTTTGGTGGAGTTTTGGAGAAAAATCGCACGTGTTTGGAGTTTGGAGGCGTCGACCGGCTGAGCAGAGCAGGACCGGCCGAGCCAAGCTGGACAGAGAGCTCGACCGGCCGAGCGGAGCAGGACCGGCCGAGCGATGCCGGATAGATGGCTCGACCGGCCGAGCCAAGTAGGATCGGCCGAACGAGCTAATAGACAGGTGGCTCGGTCGAGCCACTTCGACCGGGCGAGCCAGGCCGGGTTTCTCCAGCATTTTAGCGGTTTCCAGCATCGACCTGGCGAGTCATACTTCGACCGGGCGATCCGAGGCCCTGTTTGCTTGTCTATGCAAGGGGGAAAAAACAGTTATTTTCATAACTTTAGATAACTTTTCATAACTTTGAATAACCACCTCCTAAATTCTCTCTACGATTCCATTTCCATCTCTTCCAAAACCTATCAAGGAGTTAATTCATCAATCCTTGGAGGAGAATTGAAGATCCAAGGTGGTAGATCAAGACCTAGCAAATCCAATTGGGGAGGATTTCCTTTTCTACTTATCAATTGTAATGAATGTATTCGATTTCAACTTTGTATTGTTACAATTGAGAGGTATGTTGCTCTAATTCAATTTGGATGTTGATTTGAACAAGGATGCATGAAAATTAAGTTTGATAATTGCTTGTTTACTTTCCTTTGAGAGCTTGAATTGCACTAGAACTTGTTCCTTACCTCTTAGGTGTAGGTAATAGCCAACTTAGGAGGTAGTTGACGTGAACGTTGCAGCCAACACGCGGGCGGAATCGTCGTGAATAGTGTATATTCATACAATTTTAGTTCTAATCCCTATGCGGTGCTAGGTCGTAGGGCAATAATTGACGTTCTATTTGGAGTGGTCTAGGGCTTAATAACGTAGCTGTTTGCAAGTCTTAGCATCATCAACCGTTAGCTCGCCGTGACAAGGGGTTAACGAGTGTAGGGTCGATTGCTCAATCTCCTAGGGATTAAAATGTGTTTACATCAATGATTAACCTAATTAGATTACATCTACGTTCATTTCAACATCCTATCTACCTCATTTGAGTATTTTGCTTGTCTTGGTTTACCGATTTGTGAAGAGAATTGATTGAATGATGATTGTTGGTTTAATTCAATGTTTGTTATATGTTGTTAGCATAGGTTTAAATTGAATGCTTAGATTGATAGAAACTACTCAACGATTCTATTTTGCCTAGCTATAAGACTTGGCTATAATATCCCGGTAATCTAGCGGGCGAAGGGAAGAAGGACTTGGATTTGACAAATTTTATTCTTGTGTAGCTAAGAGTTTAATTTTGATTGAACTTTTAGCCGCATCACCCTCCACGAGCCTGCGTGGACATCGGTCCACATAAGTCAGAATGGATCAATTCCAACACTTCCTCTGCTCGAGACTGACTAGCCTTGAAAGGCCTAGTTGACATCTTGCCCTCAATGCAGGATTCGCAGACTTGATAAGGTACAGTCCGGACTATGTCCAATTTACTGTCATCTGCAAGTCTCTGAATCTGCTTCAAGCTGATGTGACCCAGTCTCAAGTGACATAGGTATGTAAGATCCTCATCAGAAGAAGTAAGTTTTCTCTTTGTAGGATTATCAATTACGGATGAATTACATGCAATACTTAAGGACATATTTGATCGAAGTAACATAGAGATTGTAAATCAACATCACATAACGGATAACATTGTTATTACCAATGATAAAATCATAAATAACAATATCCATAAAATTTGTCCTGCCGATAAACCACGGCCCACAAATAAACTCTCAAATGTACTTAATTCATCAAAATATAAAGAAAAGAAAACTCCATGAAGCTCCGTCATAAAACGTTGCCTTCATCCAGTTTGGTATCTTCTTGTCATCACTCACCAGCCTTGTCGGCATGGTCCCCTGCAAAGTATAACAACATGATCAACAAGTCAGCGCTTACAGCTCTTGGAAGAGCAACACCGCACTCTAATCATGCTTCGGTTATACATGTAAATGGCATACCTTGTCTGGCCTTGTGGACCCGACAATCTTTCCTCCTATGTCCTTTCTTACCACACCTGAAAACACTTGTCCCTCGAAGTTTCCCCATAGGCTTATTAACAGCTCCCATGTCCTTCACAGTTACCTTTCCGGCCTTCTTCTTAATCGCTCTTTTCGGCTTCATACCTTTCGATACAGCAGAGCGATTACCAGAAGTAGCTAAGGCAACCTTCTAAGGATTCATAACCGATTCCGCTACCATCAAGTCATTGAGAAACTCGTTAAGAGTATACTCCTTCTTGTTCATGACAACAATCAGTCTGAAACTCTCAAAGGATTTGGGTAGAGAGTTCAGAATGATATCGACCTTAGCCTCAACGTTGATACATCCACTATGCACAGTTAGCTCATCCATGAGCTGAGTCATGGAAACTGCGTGCTCTCTCACTCGTTGTAATAGTCTACTTCCTCTTGCGAGATTCAGTAGTGGGAACTTATAGGACAAAGTACTTGTAGAACGAACATGTGTTCTTCCGCAATCAGGATGTGTTCAAGGTTGCGTTTCCATTCCAGGAAGTTTGGACCAGTTAGAGTGTTTTGTGCGAGAATATTGATGACATTAGACATAGACATATCTGAAACAATAAAGAATCTTAAATAAGAACATACATGTAGAACATCGAAAACAAATGCATTGAAAACCGTTTAATAAATCAAATACAAATGTTTTCCACTAATTTCCTAAAAGTTCCCACCACAAGCTACACTCGTAGACGTTTACGATGTCACCCTCAACCAGAACTGCGGGTTTTAAGCCCCAATCCATTTAATTTCACTACCATGTCAGGATGCTTTTGACACTAGAAATTAATAATTAGTGAAAACCTTAGACCAAGCCATCTCTCAAGAACAGAGATGCAATTCTTGCATTATATTCTAAGATGCTTCTAAGCAATTAACCACAAATTTAACTCTGGCCAAAAGAGACAATTTAGCATGGCACGCAACCATACCGCATAGTCCTTAAAGTTTTTGTTATCTATAATTTAAATCAATCCTAGAATACTTGTGAAAGAGATCTACGCAAGCTACACTCATAGACGTTTACGCAAAGCCCTCCCACTATTCACATGATTTAAATTGTTTGTCTAGAAATCCCAACAACCTTACCCATGCACCTCTAGGAACTAGCAAGCTACACTCGTAGACGTTTACTAGAACGAGAGATACACTTACAGCGTAGGACCGCTTTGTGGAGGTCTATTGATTTTAATTAAAAAATCCGCTTAGTATTTTTCTTTTAAAAGGTTTCTTATATGCGCACACATAATTTCTTTGTTTATTATATTTTCCAAATTTTTGCATATAATTAAACAAGCCCAAAAATTCCCAAAATATAATCCAACAAAAGAAATTAATCACATAAGCATGCTTGGAAAAACTGTAAATAATAAAAGCAATAAATCATGCTTTTCCTATTATCTACACATGCTTAATTGCGCACATAATAAATCACATATCATACGAGGACAATGAAGGCAAACAAAAATTCCTCGTGGCCCCACAAAAATAGAAAAATAAACTCTATCTATTTCAATTTGAAATTTGAATCTATTTGGATAGATACAAATCTTCTCTAATCTTCTAGGGCCTCCAAATCTTGATTCACCAAATCTTTTGGGATTTAGGCCTTTGTGATCTGATGATTTGCCCTAACCCTAATGCAAACCCTAGGGTTTACACAGGATTGCACAAACTACCAAAACACGACCCATCGCGACGGGATAGCATCAGCTGACGATGACGACCACCGCCGCCGCAGCCGTCGCGTGCTCGCGCGCGCACGCCGCACGGCCGCGTGGCTGCCGTCGCCCGCCGTCGGCTCCGTCTTCGTTCTTCGTCCTCGACCCGTCCAATTACATAATTTTGAAACTTAAAAAATTACAGAATCTATTCTCTTACAATTTTTCAAAATCTATACTAATCATGGATTTTCTCGTGATTTTACAAAATTAATTCAGCCCTACACGGATAAACCACCGCGAGCTGAATTACACGGGTTGCCACGAGGAACAAATACCAACATCCACAAAATAGTAAATTCATACATGCATATCGAATTCAATTATGCACAACAGAGCCATAAATCAGAAACCTGGCTCTGATACCAATTGTAGGGTTTTACCGTGAACCGAATCACCAAAACCAGTTGAACCGGATCGATTTATGGATATTGTGCATAACTAAATATACAATAAACTCTAGCATGCTCCTATGAATTTAATACTCAGATTTGTGGATTAAGGGATTACCGTAATTCTGTCGAGTCTGATCCGATCTTTTGCATTTGAATTTCAAACTTTAATTCAACCATGCAATTCGATTTTATCTGCGAAAACAGAAATTAGAACTCTAATTTCTAGATAAATTAGAAAATAAAGAAAGAAAAAGAAATAGAATTTTGTTCTCCAGATCAGGTCTTCAAATCTGTATCCCAATGTTGTTCAGATCTACTACTGGTGAGGACTCCGTAGATCTGTGGTTTGAGCAGGACCAAAATCAAGATTCTTCTCCCTTTCTCTAGAAAATGGCACCCACTCTCTCTCTCTCTAGGTTTAGGATTTTTCAACTATGTTACAACTTATGAGAGAGAGCTGTCTATTTATAGACCTAGGGTTGTAAACCCTAATGGGCTCCTGGGCTCAATTCAGCATATTTATTTGGGTCAGACCTGGGACCTAATGCAAATAATAAAGTGGGCCTATAAATTAATTAATTCCCATGTCCACAACCTAGGACACAATTAATTAATTAGTATTAATCCTTTTTCACCACAGAATTAATACTGACCTACCCATTTATTACCACGTTATGAGAACGGGCTGCATTAATTGAGAATCCCCATATTTAAGGTTACCGAACATTCATTAATTAATCGGAGCCTCTAACAAGCTCTAACTACAATTAATTAATATCTTATTATTCTTGAGTAGTACCACTCAATCCTTATCACTCGTGCCTGAACTTAATCAGCCTGCAGGACTTTGACACGATGAATGTTATTGAGCTCCTCAGTGAATGTCCCCATCCTATTACTTGGATATGGTTACCTAAACCCAGTCTTAGGCGGTACTACACGAATTGTTGTTACCCAAGCTGCGGATATACGAGCACGTTACTCAAGCTCTCCACCATGGCAAGTCAAACCAACAGTCAACCCGTGCAAACCCCTGAACCTTCGTTAAGGTTTGGACTCAATTAATATAACGAGATCTTGTATTCGCTGATGTCAGACAGACGAATACATCTCACTGCGGTCCATCAATACGCCACCTCTGCGTACCAGCATGTCAAGTAACCAAGACAGACTACTTATTCCGACAATGCCGCAGCCATTCGGACAGACGTATCCTCATACGTTGTCTCGGCTGTGATCAGGTTTATGTCTCACTATGTCAAGTGATCATACTGTCTTCTGCGATCTACAACACGCCGTATGATCGTCCCTATCGGTGAGATACGAGGATACCATTGTTCATACATGTAAGATTGTTAACAGATAGGAGAAATAAATCATCGTATACTCATTATAATAAATGCTTTCAGTATACAAAACCCATCAGTAATCTCAGCTCTTCTCTTCAACGTGAGACTTGGAGGAAAAAACTTAAACAGAAATTTCTCTCGTAATTCTTCCCATGTGGCTATGTTTGATTTGTCAAGCCCTTGGAACCAATGTTTAACACCATCTCGCAGGGAGAAAGAAAACAACCTCAATCGGATTTGGTCCTGTGGCACTTGATTGATTTTAATAGTATCCGTTATCTCCAAAAATCTTGAGATGTGAACATTTGGATCTTCCGTAACGTGTCCCCCAAACTGATTGTGCTGGATCATTTGGACCAATTGTGGCTTAATCTCAAACTGGTAGCATTCACTCCCAAGCGGAACCCACCGGTTGCTTGCTCCCTTGCGGTCTAAATAAGTTTTGAAGTGGCCTTCTCGGTTCATTTCTTTCGTTCATTAAAACCTTCATGAGTTCTAATTGCCTTTCCAACTCTTCAATCCTTCCCATGTCTTGCTGGTTCTCCATTTCAAATTCGATCTCTATTCCTTCACTTCTTTTCCAAAATTTTTGTTCCTCAATCAACCTAGCTTTCGACCTTGTTAACATAAACAACCTACAAACCAAACAGCAATCCTTCAAACAAAAGACACAAAAATCTAACAACAAGATAAGAACAAATTACCAAACAGGTTTAACAATTCTAAGAGAAAAATTATCAAACACTTAGCCTACAATATCCACACTTTCAATAATATCCAAAAGACCTACTAATTAAGTTCCTCGGCAACGGCGCCAAAAACTTGATGATGGTAAAATTGATCACTCGAATCTAGGTCAAACAAGTAATAAAAATATCAATCTAAGGAACTTCTAACTTCGCCCTTTCGGAATACTACCTAATCATGAGGCTTCTTATAGCTAAGCAAGTGCAAATCGTTGTGTATGTTCTAATTCCTAAAGCTCAAATTCAATCTATCTAAAAGCGACATTAAACACATTCATCAAGTAACAAAATATTAAGAAAATCAATGTCTCAATATCAACAAAGCTCGTAGAACAAGGATCACAAATAAACTCACTAGAGATAGAATAGATGTTGAATCAAATGCAAATGGTTCCAATTCAGTCTAATCAAGATGTAAACACTTTTAATCCCTAGATAGATAGACTATTACCCTACCTTAGCCAATCCCTTGTAACGGCGAATTGGCCGTTGATGAGGCTAGAAACTACAAACAGTTAAGTTATAAGTTCCTAACTCACTCCATAAGCTCGTAAATCCACATCTTATGTTGGTCTCTCCGCACATGGATTGGATAGAAAAACATATGAAAGCATGATATTCTTGACACTTTTATCCGCGTAATGGCTGCAATAATCGTATCATCTATCACCTAGATTGGCTCATACCTACACCTAGGTGAATAAAATGCAATCTAGCATGAATCAATCTCAAGTAGGGAAGTTAACAACATCAAATCAACTCAATTGTCACACATTCTTATTCAATTCAACATCCAAAGTAGATTAGAACATCATACCGAAGATTTGGTTCATTACACATCGAATTTGACAACAAACCATTTCAAAGGAAAATACAAGGATTTCTTCTCTCAATCTGAGTATTTGGACTTGATCTACCGTCGAATCCTTTGAATCTTCACCAAGGAATGTTGGTTTAGCTCCTTGACACCTTGGGTGAGGTGAGTGATGGAGGTTAGAATCGTAGAGAGAATTTTGGAGGATTTGGTGTAAATTTGATAAAAGTTCTGAAAATAACCACTTATCCCTCTTTTATAGTGAGCTAACAGAGCCTCGGATCGCCCGAAATGAAATGAGATTGCCCAGGATGTCCAGAAACAAAGAAACCATCCCTCAGCACACACAGGATCGGCCGAGATGGACCAAGCTCGACCGAAATTTGCCTCTAAAATAGCAGATCGGTCGTGCACTGCACAGATCGCCCGAAATCTGCCTCTGAACTCTAAGATCGATCGAAATCTGCTGGATCGGCCAAATTCTTTTCTGATCAGCCCAGATCGACCAATCTCTGCAAGATCGGGCAATTTTCATCCAAAATCAAGCCGAAAATGTTGAATGATGCTAAAAACCTAACCTACACCATTCGAAATACAAAAACACGAAAACACAACAAAAGAATACAAACACATATGATATGGGAGTAAAATGAGTGCAAACAAGCATGCACAAACATCGAAATAAGGGTCATTTTGCGCACATATCACTTAGCACGATGCCTATAAGTCTCCAAATATTGAATAACTACTAAACCATCAGAGAGGGTATTAATAACAATAAGAAGACCAACCCATCTGACACAAAGATTACCAGAAAATAATTTCAGACAAGGATTAGATAATAAGACATTCTTAACATTAGAAAATATTTTCTGGAAAATCCTTTGCTTGTGAAATGTTTGGGTTTTTCTCTTCGAGATTGTAACAATATCATCGCCCATACCATCATGCTTACCTGACTTCTTTACCTTGACTTCCAAATCATTTTTGAATAGTTGGCATGAAGAAGTAGTAGTTCCTAGAAAACTCTTAACAAACCTCTTGTAGGACCAAAATCTCTTGGGGACAATACGAATAGGATTTACCCAATCATCATAAAAATAGGATAAATCACACCAAGCTGATGTAGCTTCAAGTTTCCCCTCTTTATTTCTTTTATGACATCAGGATGCACAACAAGCTCCATGCTAAGCTTCAATCCCAATTTTGGTTCCTACACACAAGAAGAGAAAGACTTGTTAGTGGATGTTGTTGTAACCAAATCCAATACCTCAACACTCTTGGAGATGTCTAGTAGCTTTGCCTCATATTTTTCCAGATCATTATGTTTGGGTTGCTCTACTTTATTAAGTGTCTCTAGAGTTCTATCATTTTCTATTAATAGAGCTGCTTCAACATCATCCATTTCATCTTCTTCAACTTGCTTGTGTTTCATTAGTTTCGGCAACTCTTAATTTTGTGGAAACACATCAGGCGCAGATTCATCGTAAGTAGGGTGCTGTTGTCGAAACAATGGCGAACATGTGAAATCGCCAATGTTAGTGGCAAAATGTACTCCACCATCTTGTTGTGTCTTCACCATTTGCTGCACAGGAGAAGAAATATTAGATATTTGAACTTCAAGGTTATAAATGCTCACCTCGTTGATGTATCTAGGAGCCGCATCTTGTAGAGAACAAGATTGTTGAGAGTCTGCAACCATGGTGTTTATCAACTCTCGAGCTTCCCTGGGCATTTTGCTTAAAATTGCTCTTCCACTAGAAGTGTCTACCCATCTTCTCTCCATAGGAAGTAATTCTTCATAAAAGAATTGAATGAGGAGTTTTTCGGAATTCCCTTGTAGAGGATAGCTTGCACACAACTGTTGGAAGCGCTCTCAATAGTTGTGTAATGACTCTGAATCTCCTTGTTGAATGCAACATATTTCTCGTCGTATACTTGCAGCTCTTGAAGCAGGAAAATATTTGTTGAGAAATTGTGTAACCATGTCAGTCCATGTGGTGATTGAGCTTGGAACCAAACAGAAAAACCAATATTTAGCACTATCAAATAAAGAGAATGGAAAAGCTCGTAATTTAACTTGATCTACTAATACTTCCAAAGGTTTCATGGTTGAACACACAAGATGAAAATCCTTTAAATGCTTATAAGGATTCTCATTCCGTAGACCTCGAAAGATTGGTAACATCTGTATCAACTCAAATGGCATTTCAAAATCGACTTCTAACTCATAATTTATGCACACAGATAATTGTGATATGTCTGGAGTTAGAAGTTGTCGCAAAGTAAGCTCACCCATAATATCTTCAATCTACACTTCTTGAGTCCTTTCTTTCAAAAGTAGTAAAAAAAAATAGATATAAATTAAACCTCAAAAAATAAATAAATGAAAAAAATTAGAAATAAATTTAACAAAACCATCTCCCCGGAAATGGTGCCAAAATTTGATAGGTTGTCAAAATCCTCAAAATAAACCTACTTAAATAAAGAAAAGCTTGTAAAGTAGTAAGCAGGGTCGAACCGCAGAGAGGCGATATTAAAGTAATTTCAAGAATATAAAAAGATAAAATAAAAGAAAAGCAATCAAATTGGGGGTTTTGGATTAGGATTTATTAACTAAGAGAAGCAATAAAAATAAATAAAGGTTTTCAAGGCATGCAAATATATTTAGTTAAAGCAATTATTGCAAGAAGAATAACGAATTGATCATCGTTGCAATCAAATTTTACTGTACTCTATAGAATAGATTAATTCTTGACTCAGTGTATTAGAATTAAACCTAACCCGTTTACCAACTCAGCGTATAATATTCAAGTTAGAAAATTTATCTGTCGAACTAAATTAATTGCTCAGTGCTAACTGACTTAATTCTTTATCTTTTTTAACATTAGAATTTAATTGCTCAGTGCTAATCAATCTCTAGAAGAAATTAGGCAAAAATCAATAATTGAATCCAACAATATATCAATTTAACCATGAAATAAGAACACAAATAAATAAGTACTCTTGACCAAAAGAAATAACAAAATAGATTCAACTCACAATTCAGAATTCTATAACATGAATAATTCTTTAACTAAATAAAAGCATTAGCAATCCATGAAAATAAAAGAAACAAAACTTGATTATAAAACCTTGAGAGGTTGCCGATTGCTGGAAAAAGAGAGATGTATCCTACCAAAGACCAAGTATTTATAGAGGTGTGTGCATCTCTATCTAAGGTAGGTAATTATTATTACTAAATATGATCGTCGATAATCAAGGAAAAGATTGGGAAGGCATCAATATAATCGCGGAATATCTACACAAAATTCCTTTGGAAAAGTAATAATTTCCTTCTCCAACATCCTTTCCTATTTGAGCATTGATCTTTCTTTCTTTTAGTATTAAATTTCCAGCTTTAATCCAACCCATTATTTTGACCTTCAAAACATAAAATAATTCAAATTTAGTTAATTCCAAAAATTAAAAATATTTAAAACTCAATGGAAAACATGATAAAAATATGTAGAAATATTAACTCATCAAATGCTTTTCCCATGTAATTTTAAATTTTTAAAATTAAATTTGTAAAACAAAATGAAGAACGCGAAGAACATGAAGAATGAAGGACCGCACTGAGTACCAGTATGGCAGGCATCCGTGCACGTCGGTTGTGAAACGGCGGGGCAGCACGGGGCAGCCGCGACAAAACCCTATGTTTTGCTGCAGGGCAGTGCACACGCCATGGCAAAAGCCATGTGGCCCACGGCCGACAAGAGCAACGTGCGGGGCCAGGATGGCGAGCAGCGGCGGTCGGAGCGCGAAAGGCACGCGCATCACGGCAGAACCCTAGGTTCTGCGTGCACATGTGGCACCCTGTGCTGCTCTACGCGCATGCTGGCGGTGCTCTTCTCCTCCTCGGATGGCATCGGCAGTGGTAGTGGATGGCATGGCTCGAGATGGAGGGAACGACGGTAGGGGCGTTCGGCGAGAGAAGATAGTGACCGGCACACGCGTCTCCACCGCGCTCCCTGCGCATTTTCTGGCAAGATGGGGCGGCTGATGATGAGAGAAGATAGTGACCGGAACTGGGCAATGGCCGATGCTGGCTGGGGCGGCAGTAGGGGTGTACACGGTTTGGTCCAAACCGGCCGAACCGAAATGATTTGGCCAGTTTGGCCGGTTTGGAAAGTGAAATAATCGGCCGGCCGGACCGTAAATTTCAAACCGTATTATTTGGTTTGGTCCATGGTTTGAGTAGAGAAACCGGCCGTTTGGACCGGACCGGACCGTTTATAGTTTTAATAAATATTTAAATTAAATATTGTACTAAAAATTTTAATGTAGTACATTTAGTGTAATAGTTCAAGCTATATTTTGGATTCTAAAAGGTATAAGTTCAAATCCTATATGCAACATCATATTATATTTTGATGTCATTAATTGTTTATTTTTATTATGATTGTCTTGTAGTTTGTCGATGAGAACCATTTTTTTTTAATTTCTCAAATAAATTATTGCTAAAAATGGATTTTTTTAATGTTTTGACTTTACTCGTTAAAGTCATGTTCCAAACCATTAAACCGGCCGAACCAAACCATTTTATTTGGTTTGGTTTGGTATGAAAAATCAATTTAGCCAGTTTGGTTTGAGAATTTTTCAAATCATATTATTTGGTTTGGTCCATACTTCCACCTTCAAACCGGACAATGTACACCCCTAGGCGGCAGGCGACGGGGGCGATGGCTGGAAGATGAGGAACGCAGGCTGCATCCCGCAAAATTTTGCGTGCCATTTGTTGCATGTTTCCAGTGTCTCTCCAGTGGCGGCGGGTCGCAGGCGGCGGTGGTTTTCTGGTGGTGGCCTGTCGGGGCAAGTTCTCGTGGGTTGTCGGGCTTGCAATGTGTGCACGAGCTCGCGATGAGTTAACAGGCTCAATTGTCCAATTTTCTGACGAATCAAATCTTGGAGGCCCAAAATTCAGAAAATAAATTCAGATCTCAGTCCATGTAGTGGGAGCCCTGTAGTGATTCGGTGCCGGAGCAGGGAGTGATCGTCGGTGTAGAGAAGCACGGACAATGATCGGCTCCCGTAAGACTTTCGTTAGTTGAGCGGAGGGTGACATGAATGAACCGGGCCCACACCAAAACGATAGGGATTCTGAGGCTATACAGGAATGGGACTGTATAGCTGAGGAGAGCTTAAAGGATTTGATAGGTGCTACTTATACCAACATGGTGCATCATCTTTTCCGGCACTCATTCTAGGAAAACTCCAATGTTAAGCGTGCTTGACTTGGGGTAGAACTAAGATGAGTGACCTCTTGGGAAGTTTCTCAGGGTGCGTGTGAGTGAGGACAAAGCACGCTGGGAAGGACTTGTGTTGGTTTGTGGGGTCAGCCGTCAGTCAGGAAGCCGGTCCAGGCCTTTAGTGGGTAACGTAGCCGACCTTGGGTGAACTCGTTCGGGACCTGGGGCAAGGGCGTTGCAAGCCCAGTCGGAGATCTGTAAAATAAATCCATTGCGTAATAGATAGGATTTATTTTTAATTTTGTATCATGAGGTCACGAGAACATTTTTTATTTGCTTTATTATCTGTTATCGCATGATATATGTGCTTTATGTAATTGCACAACACCCAAGCATGTTGTAGATAATAGGAGCACATTTAATGCTTTTATTTACAGCTTTAAAGAATGCTTATGTGGTTTATTTTATGTAATTAAATTATAACTATAAATTCGGGGTTTATGTTTTGCATGATAGAATTTTAGTAATGTTATAATTTATGGTCACATAAGATAATCTATGCAATTGAACCTTATGCAGTTAAAATTACTAAGCTATTAAATTTATAATAATAAGACCTCCACAAAGTGATCTCTTATTGGAAGTGGATAATATATTAGCTAAATGTCTACATGTGTAGCTTACTTAATTTATTATTCATAATTTCTAATAGAGGGGATTTCTTAAAACAAACATTTAATTCATGTGAGAAGTGGGAGCTCATGCGTAAACATCTACATGTGTAGCTTGCGTATGGAACTTTCATAAGTTCTCTGGGGATTGAATTAAATGAGACAACCTTATTATAAGAGATCAGGGTGTGTCCTAGTAGATCTGGGAGGGTTGGCTTTGGTGGTATGCTAGCTTAGATATTGTCCATAGTATAACTCATTTGTGATGTCCCTGCTCAGTAGGATAATATGGTCTTAGTTAGCCTCCGATTATTAATCCCATTTGTCTAAGGAACCCTGACATAGATAGGAATTAATGGACTGGAATTGAAAGATGCAGTCTGCTCAAGTGTTTTGTTGTAAACGTTCACATGTGTGGCTTGCAATAGTAATACTTGGAAAAATTGGAGGAAACATTAATATTGTTTTAGAATAAGGTTTCAATATTTATATGTTTAATTATTTGCGATTATGTTTTAAATTTCTACTTTAATTTATTATTTTCAGACATGTCTACTGCTCATATTGTAAACCTCTTAACATTGTACCCACTGGTCTGGATTTTTCTGAGTGGAAGTATTACTTCATAAGTATTCTCTCTTCTGTGAACCATGCCTATGTACTTCCTATAGATCCACTAGTTCCTCGATCTTGGCAAGGTTCTGTATATGAGCGACAATTCTATGACAGATGGAAGGCTTATGATGATTTTGCTTACTTCTTCATCATGAACATGTCTAGAGAATTAAGGCCCAAGTACAGGAAATTCCAAACGGTTGTTGAGATCTGGAAGGATCATGTGAAAGTATATGGCAAGGTGAGACGGACTATCAGTTATGATCTTGTAAGGGACTTTTAATGCAAGAAGATGATTGAGGGCAGTTCGATAATTCTGCATTTCATAAGTATGGTGAAGATCATGAGAAAGTATAGGAAGAGAGGTGGACAAATTAATGATCGGGCGAAGATTAACATTGTCCTAAACTCTCTCTCTGATACTTTTGATGTTTTCATCAAGTCTCTTGCTGGCAGGCGCGAGTTTCCTCTTGTTGAGTTACTCAGGGCACTGATGCAAGAAGAGTCTAACATCATGGCATTCGAGTTTGCTCCAACTTTGTCAGCTTTTGACAAGGCAGTTGCTGAAGGAAAGGAAATGCTAGAAAAGTTAGACGAAGATGATGAGGTAGAAGTCATCATCAGACCACCAATTAAATTATTCTCTACGTGCAATATTTTAAAATTTATACAACTTGTAGAGCAAGACTGCAGCCTAATATAAGTTGCGAATTCATCTCCTTTCCCATTTCCACCCACCAAAAATTGTTTTCCTTCTTCCTCTACATTATTGACAATGGCTGCAAACAAAAACAAAGCTAAAAATCCGTCAAAAAACTGCAAAAAGATTCACTGGATGGAACTTCCTAAAGAATTAATGGTCAAGTCCCTCCCCAGAAACAGAGAAAATCAAACTCACCAGTGGCAGCAAAAATAGTCGACGATGATAGGGCGACCGGCGCAAACACCAGAGAGAGCGCAGCAGTGCAAGAAGACTCTTCGAAGATCAAAGAGATCTCCAAAAAATCCCAAAACCGCCATCAAATCGTCCACAACTGTACAATCATTAAACCACAATCGCACCACAGAAATACCAATTCGAGAACAAAAAAGTTTCACTGCAGATGCCGGAACGGACGCCGGCGGTAATCACTGCACGGCGAGTCCTCCAAGCTTCACGATTCACACACAAAAACAGAAAAACTCCGTCGCCAGTCGAATAAAAGAGAAAAAGATATTTAAAATATGCTAAATGACAATTAAACCCTTAAATATGTAACAATGAAGGAGAGAAATCATAAAATGAAGACGGAAAATTTTAAATGATAGCTACAGATCTTGTGAAATTAATGAATGAGATTTATTCACATTTCTTACATTAACATCTATTCTCATATGATCTAACCTCTATGTATATATATATATAGGGTTTGGATCCGGTGATAAAAATTCTCCCCATGACAGAATGATAAAGTTGCTTGATTATGTTCATAATATTGCTTGATTGTATTTCTGTTATTTCTTGATCATTTATTGTTTGATTGCATTTTAATTGTTGTTTGATTATATATCAGCCATTGATTTAATTATATCCACTGGATAAGATTCATTCTTATTTTTAATATACCTATTTATTATCATATGATATCATATCTCTCTCTCTCTCTCTC
>JAPKLW010000090.1:885407-1003350 GCA_026898455.1 Plectranthus barbatus
CCAGATGTGAGATGAGAATAAATCTGATGCGTTCATTTTCAAAATCAAGGATCCAAATTTGATTTAAAAAATTAAATATTTTTTCACTATTTGAGCTTTTCAGTCTTTTTGCATAAATATATTAGGGGACCACATCTTAAATATTATTTAATTTTTCTAAATATGAGGGGACCACATCTTATCTTTAAAAAAATCATAATCTATTTTCTCACATTTAAGACACATTTATTTTTTATTAACTTTATTCTCTCACCTCCAACATTGCTATAAAACTTTAAATAATCATAGCTCACTCAATTTAAATTATTTTTTTTGCGTGTCATATATCAAATTAAAGATTGTCTTATTATCTTTCAAACGAAATCAATATTGCAACTATACATGCATAGATAATGCATATTTACAAGCTTATATACTACAACTTGCATCTGAAAAAAATATCTATATTTTGCAAAAAATTGATAGTCCCATCAAACATAATGCTACAGAACTGGTCCACAAAAATTTGATAGTCCCATCAAACATAATGCAACTGAACTGGTCTATATACTACAAATATACAAACTTATATAATGCAATTTAAATCAGAATATTAAGAATTTTGTCAAAATATCAATTACCTCATAAATAGTCATGTAAATCTATAAGCCTAAATAATGCATGTTTACAGACTTATATATTGCAACTTAAAGGTGTTATGATAAATTTTGAGTTTTGAATCCATCATCTTCTTCTTATTTAGGTAACGACTTCTTCGATTTCCTCAAAGAGACGATGAGTACGAGCAAAGGAAATGGAAGTTGTAATGCAATTGGGTGTTTGGTTGTTGGTAGGTGATTGTTTGAAATATTTGAATTTCATACTTTGTTTCTTTTATTACTTTTTCTTTTATGTCAATAATTTAAATTCATCAGACTACCTTTAAGTTGCATTTTATAAGTCTTTATATTTGTATTATATAGGTCGGTTTAGTTGCATTATGTTTATGGGGCTATCAAATTTTTGCATAATATATAATTTTTTTTCAGATGTAAGTTGCATTATATATGCTTGTAAATATGCATTATCTAGTCTTTATAGTTGCAGTATCTTATTTTCGTTATGATTATCTTATTTGAAACATATGCAATAGTGATTTCATTTGAAAGATAATTAAATTATCATTAATTTGATATATTGTACGTGAAAAAATAATTTAAATTGAGTAAAATATGATTATTTGAAATTTTATAAAGAAATTAGATGAGAGAGAATATGTAGAAGCAAAACATGTGTGTTTTATAGGAAATAAATTATGAAATTTAGTGTGGTCCATCATATTTAATTTACTTAAATGCCCTTAATTATAATTTAAAATAAAAATAAAAGTCAAATTTCAAATTTTAAGAATCAATCTAGACTACTTATTTCATCAAATTAAAGGACAAGATTTATTCTCTTCTCTTATTTAAAATGAACTTGTGATATGATCACAACTTTATATATATATATATATATACAATAAACAATAATGAAAATCTAATAAGATATATTTGCCTTTTCAACACTAATTTATAATTTTTAGATAATCAAGTATATTTTATTAGACTATTTTGTAAATTAAATTCATATTTTTGTAGGTAGTCTTTGATCTATTCTTCTATTGTTATTTATAGTTGGACTTATTGTATAGAAAATAATTTATATCATGATATACTAAATATATTAATATATAATATTGATGAATAATAATTAAATTTATTTTAAAGGAATTACTAAAAAATACAAATTTATAATCTTATTAATTACATACTAATATTATTAAATAAGATATCATACTTCTGATTCGCATATGGCATGGATATAAATTTAATATTTTATTTAAATAAGATAACAATGAAGAAGAAAAATATGGCTATGTGTGTTTAGAATGCCTTTAATTTTTCCAAAGTTATTCACCAACTCGTAATAAATAATATATGTGAAATTAATTGATCAATTATCTACTAGTCTTACATAATTACCAGCGTACATACCTACCTTACTATTTTAAGATAAGTTTTGTGTTTAGAGACTGACTCCTAGAGTTTAGCAACTAACTAATATTTTCTTTTTTAACTAATACCCAATAATTCAAACGATATAACCTAATGTTTGGTCGGTGTGTGAATAGTATATAATAATTTAAATAAGTTATTGATGCATGTACAAGTGACAGATTGCCGGCCGCCCAAGTGGAAAATAATTCGTTTACTTGGTATTAAGTTTGAGTCGGTTTAACTCAAAATAATATTTTTTTTGTTTAAGTCAATGTTATTCTTTTCATTTATTTTTTGAATTAGTTCGTGAAAAATTATATGGAGGAGGATTTTATTTTGCGATGCAGATATTTCTTTGTGCTTGCTTAGGTTATAATTTTTTTAAGAAATTACAAAATCACCTCTTACGTACATTGAATTCAACCATTCACGAAACCATTATTCAAACTACTAAAGTTTCTTCTTCTTGCTCTAAATATGAATAGACCCAATATCTTCTTGTAGATATAATCCTACGCCATAAAAGGCTGCAGTAACCTTCGCTAGCTTACAACAAGGCAGCTCGAATCACACCCTTATCTTCATGTATTTCAAAAGCTCCTTTTATCCATATTGTTACGCCCGAAAAATGGATAGCCTATTTTTGACCCACTAAAAAAAAATCGTGGGCCCAAGCAATATACATATGAAGACTGAGCAGATGGAGTCGGTTAACAATTTCATCAAAATCAGCTAAGGAGGACTGTTCGGACTAAGTAATACAAGTTCGAGGAGCTAACTTGTTCGAAGAATTGTCCGAAGAATTGGAGATTGTTATATATGGGACTAGAATTACACCCGTGCGTTGCACGAATAAAATATTTTATATTTATATTTAAATTTTAATATAATAGAATATAATTATTTTTGAATTTGTATTTTATTCAAATACACTTAATATTATATCTATTTTACATATATTAAGAAAGTATTTTAATATTTTTTTAAAATATATAAATAATACTCAATAAATATATACTTATATTTAGATTGCATTCATCTAAAAACATCAAGTAAAAGATAATATATTCTAGATTGCATTAATAATATATGTTAATATATTAAATCCATTATATGTTCATTGTATGATTTGATATTTTTTTTTGCACATATTAATTAATATAATTTTAGAATATTTTTAGCTTAGATATATTCTATATTGTCCAAAATGCACAATAAATGGGATTGGAAATGGGATTGTTTTACAATAAATAAACTAATAATTGCAAAATAATAATGAATTTATTTAATATTTTTATATGGACACGCTTCTCAAAAAATTTGGATGGAAAATCCTAGAACTCCTTTAGTATATTATATAGATATAGATATTGTGCTTCCTGAAAAGGGCCACTCAGCTAAAAGAATATGACTGTTTGATGAGACGTTTCAGCTGAAGGAAGGTGTCATTTATTAAAGAAGACGACTCATAGCTTAAATTAACTCTATTAATAATTTTCATTTATGATTGTAAAAACACATGAATTAACACATGTCCAAAAGAATATTCAATTTGGTTACAGGTTTGCGATTATAATTAATGAAATGTTGGGTAGCAAACTCAAGTTGTTACACATCGGTAAAGGAAATGAGAACTTCCTCATATAAGAATCCACATCAAAATTTATTAGTACGAGACCTTTGAGAAATTCCCAAAAATAAATTGGTGCGAGCTTGTGTCCGTCCTAAAGCCGACAATGTCATATAAATGTTAAATATCTTTTGGAAATAAATTAGTTTCTTATATTATTAGTTTTGAAATGCATCACTTAATTGGAAATATATCATTTAAACTGAATAAATGAATCAATGCTAATAGTTAAGTATATCATTCTAATACATAAATTTTTAATAACATTATTACAAATTATAAAATAAACCATACTTATAAAAATCGTCACACAAACTATGAATCATGATACATTCTCATAAGAGTTTTATGTCTTTTTTATTTAACATAAAAACATAGTATATATTTTTTGTTTTACCATTCTTATTTAACATCAAATAATTCTTTTTAAATAGGAGTACACAATTTAGATGGAAAAGGAGTGTTCCTTCTGTCCCCAAATTCATGTTCAAAATATAAGATAATTCTATACTCAACCTAATTTTCTCTCTTTATAGCCCCATAATTAAATTAAATAAAAATTATTTTAATTTACATTTTTATTCTTATATTTCTATTAAATCCCTACAAACAATATAAAACCCCCAAACCACAGCCGCCCACAATATATTTAGTTTAACTGAACTAAATAATTAAGGATGGATTAATTTGTCCTAGCCATAATTATTGAAGGGTCAATGTGACCCTTATTCTTTTAAATATTCAGTTAGCATATGGTGGTTGGGGATACAAACTGATGTATGACATAATAGTTATCCTTTCGTGGTAATTTACATCTCAATATTCTTTGTATGTGAGACTTTGACTTGGTGTTTGTTAGTTTGAAAGCTTAAGATGAATCCATGGAAAATGTGCGGGTATTTTCCCATTTTATAAACAAAGTATTTCGATTTTACTACCCCTTTTATTATAATCAAGAATTACCAATTTATTATGTATGATCTCAGCAATTTTTTCTTCATTTGAAATTATTAGTTTGAGCAATATCATATATTTCATCTCATATAATATGTGCAACTACTATTTGAAGGAAGAATTAATAATACATGGTGTTAGGGTTGGTGATGGATCTAATTCATAATGGATAGAATTGGTTGACTTGATTAAACCCTTCGGACTTCTAAAATTAATTCAATTGAACCATACATCCTATTAATTAACGAGTCCCATATGAAATAATCGCCCATAACATTACTGTATTCTTGATTAGTATTTAATTATTGATTTCATTATTTAATAATAATTAATCATATTAATTAATAAGTTTGTTTTAAGATAATTATTAATTCTTAAACCAAATAATATTGAGAGTCATGTATAATTTTTAAAATAATTCTTAATTATGTGAATTAATATATGAGTCTTAAAATAATTATTAATCATGTTAGTTAATAATATTGAGAGTCACTACTCCAGATGAATTCATTTACTTTTTATGCGTTAATATAGTTTAACCATGTATTAATCATCCAGATTGAAGCCGTACATATAACATTTGCAGCATAGTCACTCACTCGAATCTTAATCATGTACTCTAATGTATGATATTTCGTATGTTTTTTTTAAAAAAATAGCGAATATTGATTGTTTAGCAAATAATATTTCAACTATAAAAAAAGTAGTCGGTGTTAATTCATTTGGTATAATTCACAAGAAAAATTAAAGATTGTGGTATTTTTAACAAAAATTAATACATTGGGGAATTTTTCTGATAATATCAATAGATTAGTGTATTATGACATGTTGATTTGCTACGTGGGTGCCACATGTGACATTTAATGGCTGAATCATTACAAACTAACGGTGTTAATACATTTTGGTATAATTCATAAACGAAAATAAAGATTACGATATTTTTAATTAACGAAAATAGATTATGATATTTTTTCAAAAACTTTAATAATTTAGAGTATTATATTACTCCCTCCGTCCCACTCTATTAGTCCCATTTGCCTTTTTGGTCCGTCCCACTCTATTAGTCCCATTTCCTAAAATAGCAAACTTTTTCACACTCATCAATAAAATATTAATTTCACTTCACTCACAAACATTTATTTGCATTGGTTTGTGTGTCCCTTCCTATAGGACTAATAGGAAGGGACGGAGGTAGTATTAAAAAATGTCAAAATGTAAACAGTTGGGATATCCGAAGATGCTTCCTATTTCTTTCTTTCAACGGCGGCTTACTCTCTCTCTCTCTCTCTCTCAAACTCAGATCTAAAAAACAATCTCACTGGAAGAATGGAATTTTTGTGTGGAACAGTCGTCGATGCCATCATCGAGACCGTGGTGCAAAGTCTGCTCTCATTTTCTGCGGAAGAGATCGGCGTCATCTGGAAAGACAACCACTTGCAAGATCTCAAGAAGCCGCTCCTCATGCTTCGGGATTTCTTGGAAGATGCAGAGACGAGAAAAGTCACCAGCAAGCCTGTCCAACGCTGGCTGATGGACCTCCAAGACGTGGCTTTCGATGCAGATCATGTCTTCGATCGGCTCAACTATTACCTCCTTCACAACAAAATGAAAAGTGAGGTTAGTTTATACTTTTCCCGCTCAAATCCTGTTGTTTTCGGTCGCGAAATAGCTAGCGAAATCAAGGAGATTGTGAATAGAATTGAATCAATTAATCAAACGGCGATGGGGTATGGCCTTCATATGAGAATTGCAAGTGCTCATGCCAGTGGAGCTGCGCTGGAATACTTGGAAACCGATTCATTCTCCCTGGATCCGGTTTTCATCGGAAGAGAGAAAGAAAAGGTGAAAATAGTGGAGATGGTGAAAAGTATCCCAGCTGAGGAAGTAGTCTCTGTCTTTGCCATTGTTGGGATGGGTGGAGTGGGGAAGACCACTTTGACTCAGAAAGTGTACCATGATGCCCAAATCATTTCCCATTTTAAAACACGTATATGGGTTCATGTTTCTTTCTCCTGATGATTTTGACCCACTGTCTGTTTTGAAGAAAATTGCGGGGGGAAACGTTGTTGGAAGCAGACAAGTTGTCTTGCAAAGGCTCCAAAGAATTTTGGGAGACAGAAAATATCTTCTGGTGCTAGATAATGTGTGGAATGAGAAGAATGACAAGTGGGAAGATTTAATGAGATCCTTGAAAGGAATTAGTTCTGTGAATGGAAATGTGATCATTGTTACTACAAGTGAAAAGGTTGCTTCTACTGTGAAACCACTTCATATTCATAAGATACAACTCTTATCTGATCACGACTGTTGGCTCATAATCAAAGGCAAAGCTTTCGAAGGAAAAAGTATTCCCTCGGAGTTTGAGGCCATTGGAACGAGTACCAGAAAACGAGGTCGAGGTTTGCCATTAGATGAGACCATTGGTGAAAAGATTGCACGAAGATGTGGAGGTTTGCCATTAGCAGCCCAAGTTGTAGGGAGCTTGCTCAGCAGAAAATCAAAAGAGGAATGGGACAATGAAGAGAAAGTGCTTTCGAGTCTTGGAGAGGATGGAAGTATTGTTTCGAATATATTGAAATTGAGTTATGATCACTTGCCGTCGCCATCATTTAAGAAATGTTTTGCGTTATGTTCATTTTTCCCTAAATATTGGGATTGTGCACAAAAGTATGAACTAATTAACATCTGGATGGCAGAAGGACTTCTTCAAACTGGTCAAGAAGCAAATATGGAGATTGTTGGAAACAAAGTGTTCAACATCCTCCTGCAAAGCTCCTTGTTAGAAGTTCGGAAGAGAGATTGGTGTGGAAACGTTAACACATTGGGGCATGCATGACCTCGTACATGATTTAGCTATATCAGCCTTGAATTCCTCATTCCCTAATGCTGCTCGTCAAGTGCGATACATATATGAATCTCCTGTTCTTCAAGAAAATGCAAAATGTTTGCGGGCATTATGTTGCAATAGTGAACTCTTCCATACTATATTTTCAAACATGGTACGCCTTCATGTTTTGATTCTGAAGGATTTTAACATTAAAGAGTTGCCTAATGAGATCGGGAATCTTTTTAGTTTGAGATTACTCGATATTTCTGACACACGAATAGAATCCTTACCTAACTCTATTGGTGACCTCTCTCTCTTACAGACGTTGAGAGCAATTATGGAATATAATTGTCTTAAAAAGCTCCCCAATACAATTACCTCCTTAATTGGCCTCAGACATCTGTATATCCCAATTATAAAATTACCACCACAAATCGGAAAACTGACTTCTCTTCAAACATTGCCATACTTTAAAGTGAGCAACGAGGAAGGTTGTGGAATTTCGGAGCTCGGAAACTTGAAGAATTTGAAAGGGGAAATTGGAATTTATAACCTTGAAGAGGTTTGCAACAAAGAAGAGGCAAATAAAGCACAATTATTTCACAAGCCAAACATTGTAAAGTTAAAGCTGGTGTGGAATTGGTCTAGTAAAGATCCTCATATTAATGATGAGAATGTGTTGGAAGGTCTACAACCTCACTGGAATTTGAAGAGCTTAGGAATTGTGGGATTCAAGGGCGGTAATTTCCCATTATGGACTTCAAGGATGGAAGTAAGAAAAGATGTTGAAGATGGGTGGATAAGACTTGATAATTTGTTGGAGATACAACTTTGGAATTGTACTGAATGCGAAGAAGTCCCCATGATGGGTCACTTGCCGCACCTCAAGCTTCTTCGTTTGAATCGTCTTTCCAATGTAAAATCATTCTATGGAATTAAAGAGGATGATGTTAGTATGGAGACTGTCCTCGTGTTTCCAGCACTAGAAAAACTTGAGTTGATTCACCTGAAAAATTTGAGTGCATGGGTAGAAGTAGAATCATCAAGTTCATATGCGATTCAACCACGTCAAGTATCCGCATTTCGCAGCCTTGAGTATTTGAATATTTCAGGATGTTCGAAATTGAAGAATGCTCCAAGTCATTTTCCATGCCTAAAGGAGTTGGAAATTGGTGACATGGAAAGTGGTTTGCCACTAGCAAGCATTTGTGGATCCAAGTTAAACACACTTCAGAAACTTAAAATATATCAAGTGGTTGAAATGGTGTGTCTTCCAGATGAATTATTCAATAACAATCAAGATCTCTTGGAGTTGGAGATAACTCATTGTAGGAATTTTGAGAGATTGTCTGAGGATGTGCACTAGCTGAATGCTCTGGAAACGTTGAGCATATGTTATTGTGAGAATCTGAAGTCAATAGCATATCCAAGTGGACAACTGAAGGGATTAACTTCACTTCGTGTCATGAAATTTGTTTCCATAGGGTTGTGCAATTTGCCATTGGAGATGGTAAAGTCGTGTGCACTGTCACTAGAGTGTCTGGACTTAACACAATCAAAGAGTTTAACAAATATGGGGCAGGTGATGAGCATTTTACATGAAATGCGTCGTCTGAGAGAGTTGAAAATTAGTGGCGTTCCAATATCAAGTGATGAGGTTTTGGAGATTGGATGTCTTGGCAGCATTGAATTGTTATATGCTGGTGGTTGTGGTGATTATGTTTCCTTCAAGGGAAGTGTTGATCGCATCTTGCCAGCATTCCAATGTCTTCGTGAATTGGAGTTGTATGGGGGAGGAGGAGTGGGATGATCTCCCGGATCAATTTCAGCATCTCACTACTCTTAGTAAACTCGATATATACTTCTATGGAATACGGGTGTTGCCTGAATGGTTGGAGAGGTTGTCATCTCTTAGAACTTTGAGATTGTTGTATTGCAAAAAGTTACGGCATGTGGCCTCTAAGAAAGCCATGCAACACCTCACCACATTATATATATGGGGTTGTCCCTTACTAGAACAAAATCTAGAACAATCAGACAGAAGTGATGATTTAGAGTGGTCCAAAGTTTCTCATATACGAAATATAGTCGGAAGTATATACGGGATATCACGTCTACGCTGAGTAAATGTGAGTGCATTGCTTTTTCCCTTATTATCAAATCTTTATCTACTATGTTCGTAGGGTTTATTGACCAATTCTTCAGTGAATGCTTATTTTTAGCACTATAATAATACTTTTATTGATTTTTTCGTATTTTTAAAAATAACCCAATATCTATTCAATATTTATAATGTTAATGGAGTATTAATTAATTAAATCTTTTAAAAAAATATACATCGAATAAGTGTATTGGGAAATAAGTTTCCCTCTTCAATATTTTTTAAAAAAATTGGTATATAAGAGTACTTTAAGCTCCATATTTTCTTTTCATTAATTATTAATTTAAAAGTGTGATTGTTACTACTTACTATAATTATTATTGATTACCTAATATATTATGCAACTTACTTTGAAAAATTTATTTGTGATTAAATTATTTTGTTTAGGAGTTTTACTTTTAGGTTCATATATATTGATTTGAGTGAAGCACACTCAAATAACCAAAAATCTCAAACATAATAAAAATTAAATTGCTCGGTGTACACCAATTTAATAAATAAATAAATAAGTACTACCGTCTTTAAGAGTTCGGTTAATATTTTTCTTTTGTGTTACAGATGATAATTCACATATTTTGTGGTTGCTCTTACAGGTTAAAAAAAAAGGAAAATGTAAAGTTCGTTGTCTGTGTGCAGTGGTGAAAGCACTTTATTTATGATAAAGAGATCATGGGTTTGTGCTTCATGCAGTGTGTGTTTAAATTAATATAATTTTTTTTAAAACAAAGGTAAAGTCTTATTCTTGCATATATTACCAAAATATATCATTTTCTATATAAGTTCACATAATACTTAATTTAGAGTAAACATGTTTGTTGGTTTTGTTCTCACTTTGAATCTCTTGTTATTAAGTATTGGATATTATTGAAAATAAACTTTACTATGATAAATTTATACACTTTAATAGTAACTTTACTATGATAAATTGAAAATATATAAAAGCCGAATCACTAACTTGAAGCCAAAGTTGATAATCCAAGAAAACATGATTTTTTTTTTTGCGCTTGTTTCTGATGGGTACAGAAACACTCACCGTGCACCATTTTTTGGATCATAGTGAAGTAAGTTACAGATTTAGTTATTATGTATATAAATTTTATTAAATAGATTAATTATAATAAGAGTATACTCCCTCCATTCCAAATTAATAGTCTCACTTCAGAATGACACAGTAACCAATATTTGTGAGTTCAGTGGAATTAATATTTTATTGGTGAGTGTGAAAAAGTTTGTCATTTAAAAAAATGGGACAAGCAAAAAAGGAAAGTGAAACTAATAAATTAGGACAAAGTGAGTATTTGTGTACCCAGAATTTGGACAAAGAAAATATAAGCTGACATATTTGTGTGATCCAAAAATGTCGATTATTTTCCATGTGCTCATCTTCTGACATTCAGCTCTACTTATAAACGATAATAAAGACCTCTTGTGTTTCTTTGATAAAACAGAGGGCAGGTTTCCATTTCATCATTTTCCGGCACCTCTTGTTCGAGTTCGTTTTTTGTGGAAGCCAATTCAGAAGGCGAAGTCTCGTGTTTGCTTTGTTGATTTTGGAAATTTCCCAGGGTTCAGTTTTTGTGTTTCTTTGATGATCTCTCATCTATTAATTTCATTTCTTCACATTCTTCTACTTTAGAAATCTCTATGAACTTGATCTATATATTATTCCTTAATCTCAACTTTGATTATGATTCCATGGTTGAATCTTCTTTAATGGTTATTGTATAGTTGGTTAATTTTGCAAATTTATTGCAATTGATCCATCCTTCCTAGCTAATTGAAGCTCTTTTTGAATTGCTTATATGTAATTGAATGTTCGGTACCTCTTGTATAAGAGTGATGATTAAAATGCAATTATTTGTGAGATTAAGATTACGATGATGCAATTAAGTTTGATATATGATTAAAAAAAAATGGATGGTTTGGGTTAGTTGATCTTTTGAGCTTATTGTTTCACGTCTAGTTATTGAGCTCTAATCGAAATCGAACTTTACGTGTTTGTATGCTATAACTCTAATTGATCAATTGATTCCAACACATTAGTTTCTCCAACTCAATTAGGATTAAACTTGGTTGTACGGTTGAATTAATCAAAAATTAACTTTAGTGTCCGTTGACAATTGCAAATCTTTTGTATGCTCTTTTTTTCCTTTTTCTTTATATGGATTCATTAGTAATTTTTGTATTTTGTTTAAAATCACTAATTCAATTAGTAGATTACCAAGATAATAGTCTATATATAAATTGATACAGTTTCAATCTATGATTTCCTCGATTAAGATCCTTTGCAATATGAGGGTGCACTGCAGATGGTGCAGTGTCAGTTTCAACCACACTTTCTTTCATTTTATATTTGTATAATATATTTAATTTAAATAATTTTTTAATATTACGAGAAACGGCAGGGGGTGTTGTGCACTCTATACTGTAGAAGATCTCAATCCATGATTTCCCATCTTAGGGAGCGTTTGGTATAACTGTCGGGAATCACTATGGGTATGGGTTTGATAGTAAAGGGAATGGGTATGGGTTTAAATTTGGAAATCATTCTCAATTCTTGGTGTTTGGTTTATGAGATGATTTGGGAATCATTTTCAATTCTGATGAATTTTTTTTAAGTTTAAAGGTTTAGAAAATTATTAAAATAATAATTAATTTAATAATAAAATAAAAAGATTTATTATATTAAAGAAATAATTTATTATCTATTTTATAAAATATAAAATAAAGATAAAATAAAAGATTGTTTAATAATAATATTATTATAATATATTATAAAAATAAATAATAAAATAATATGAAATAAAATCTAAGAAATAAATAATAAGATTATTAATTATTGTATATATGATAATTAATATATTTTCAATAATATTATTTATTAATTAATGCATAATAATAATATAATAACGCCATTTATTTTAATAATATTATAAATATATTAATTTATTAATATATATATAATATTAATAATATTATAAATTATTATATTGAAAAATATTGGAGTATATAATAATTAATAAAAAAAAATAATTACAAAATCTTATAAAATAAAAAAATAATCATTTTGGTATTGAATTTGAGAATGGGTATGAAACCCACTAACTTAGAGGGGAATGGATATTTGGGAATCAATCTCATTCCCCATTCCCAAATCCATCAACCAAACGGTGGATTTCGGAATCATTCTCATTCCTTGATTCCGAAACCCACCAACCAAACGCCCCCTTAATCTTTTTGGATACGTAAGAGCACCCACAATGGGGATCTTAAATTATTTAAGATCCCCCACATCACCATTTCTCTTCCACATAGAAGAGAGAATAAGAAATGAGATCTTAGTTAAGATCCCAATTCTTACAAAAAAGTGGGTCCCACACGAAATGGAGTTGGATAGGAGAGTGAGATGCACACACTTCTATGGACGGACAGATCTAGCGGGTGCATTACACACGCGGGAAGAGTGAGTGGGCGTGGTGGGAACTAGAGTGGGGAGTCTATTTTTCATTTTTTTAATTTTCTTTTAATTTAATCTCTTTATTCTTTTTCTTTTAATTCAGATTTTATTTATAATTAAAATTTAAAATATATATATGTATTATATTTTATTTCCATATTTTGTTATGATTAGTGGGACCCATAAATAGTATAAAGTAAAAAGTAGATGAATAAGAAATAATATTGGATGATGATGTGGATATTTATAAAATATGAAATGATAATAATTATTGATGTGACGCATACGTGGCGGGATTTTAAAATTTTAAGATCCCAACCATTGTAGATGTCCTAAAGAGCTATAAATAAAAATAAAATAGAGATATAAAAGAAAACATAGATAAAGAAAAAGAGGAAGGGCACATGGGTTGAAAAATATTTAAAACGTGAAATTCTTTTGAAAAAAAACATCTATGATGCTAAACAATTATATTCGACAATATACCACTTGTTACATTCATTGAAAATTACTAGTATTGCACTCACGGAATTTTAATTGTTTATATTAAATAATATTGAATTTGTTATTTTGGGTGAACAATATTAATTTTTAAAAAAAGAAAAAGTACGAAATATCTATTTTGGTTAATACAACAAATTCAGGATATGAGGCATCATTATTCCAGAAGATATGAATTTTGAATTAATTTTTAATATTTATATGATTTAAATAATTTTTGAAATATTTCTTAACTGGTTCCGACATGTTTTTAATAATTTATATAAAAATAAAAAATTATTTAATTCCTACCCGATTTTGACCCGGTTCCTACCCAATTCTGACTCCTTTTACGAACTTCAAATGTTTGACACAAATCCTACCCGATTGCTACCCAAATTTTTAGTTTAATTTACTTCAAATTTAATTTTATAATTTTTAGTGTTAAATATATATATATATATATATTATATGTATGATAACTGTTGAGGTTCGAATTTCGGAGAAATAGGAGCCCTTGAAACTCTTATCAGATAATAACAAATATTAACAAGAAATCGAAAATACGTAACGAAGAAACCGTGATTGAGAGTAAAAGCGAGATGGAAAATATTGGAGATCCCAAGACCATGTTCACCTATCCGGAGCAGGAACATCACAAATGAGTTATACTCCAGGCAACATCTAAGCCAAAATAACCACTATCCTAACTCCGAATGTAAAAGGGCGATTTAGCATACATACTAGACCCATACTGCATGCCCTTAACATCCTTTGTTATCCCACTTAGATTAATCTTAGAGACCAGTGAAAGTTGTCTCAATGCAAGTTACCCGAGTAGACCGTTTGCTTAGAGGCTCCCACTTCTCATCTTAAAATAAGTGTTTTATTTTGGAAACCTCATCGCATTGGAACTGGTGAGGGACCCCTAACGTAAGCTACCCGAGTAAACCGTTTACGCTTCGAGATACCCCACTTCCAATGAGAAGTCGTATTTGTGGAGGTCTAATGATCTTGGTTAGAAAAGAACCAAAATCCAACTTAGTATTTTTAATTCCAAAGGTTTCATGCGCACACATTATTTTATGTTCCCGTAAATTATGTCTTACCCAAAATTCCATCATAAATTAATATGACCCCGGAATTTATGAACATAATTTAAAAACATAAACTAAATCACATAAGACATGCCCAAAAATAAATTGCAACATGCTTATAAAAGTAAATAATTAAAGCAAATAGACATGCTTTCCTATTATTTACTAGTGCGCACATAATAAATCACATCATACGAGAAAACAATTAAATAAACAAATAAAGATTTCTCGTGGCCCCTCAGATGCGATTACAAATTAAATCCTATCTATAACAAGGCTTTAATTTAATTACAGATCTTCAAGTTGGGCTCCCACTCTTTAATCTGAAACTGCAATACTTGGGCGGAAATTAGGGTTTCAGAGATTCAGGCTACCGTTGGGTCAACGGGCCCGTATCAAACCCTAGCAGCGAAACCCTAGCAACAAACTAGGGTTTCGGCTGCTGCACTTCAGCCCCATCGCCGTCGACATCCAGCCGTCGCCTGCGGCTGGCTCGCACCGCCAGGAGGTCGCTGCCGTCCCAGCTCCTCGTCACCATCGTCGCAAGAAGCGCAGGGCGTGGCCCAGCCGCGCACGGCGCAACCCTAGGGTTGCAGTTGCACGCCGCTGCCACCCACACCGTTGCTGCCGCCGCCTGCTGCTCGCCTCTGTCCCCTGCATGGGCCCGACGGTCGTCGCCGCCTGCAACCTAGCTAAACGCGCGCGCGCGGGGGGGGGGGCGAAACTCGGCCCAGCCGCGCACGGCCAAAACCCTAGGGTTTGCTGTGTGCCGCCGCCGTCGCCTCCCACTTTGTCGTGTTCTTCGTTCTTCAATTCTTGTCCTTCTTCCGGATCCAATTTTACAGATTTGAAAGAAAATAATACAAAGTAGATCTAAATCTATTACAATGATTTTCCCTATCAAATCTAACCACGGATTTTCTCGTGGTGAAAAACAGATCCAAAAACGAGAAGGCCACGAGAACAAAAACATACACAACAATTTAAATTCATCCATGAACATACAAATTTATTTAATTAAATTTATCAAGGATAGAGCCTAAGAACTGGAACCTGGCTCTGATACCAGTTGTAGGATTCGAGTGTACGACTAACAACATTAGTTGTTATTTAATTCGCATGACCGTTCTTAGGATATCAATAACAAATTCTTAAATAAACCATGCCACCCTATTCATGCTTCTACAATAATTAATTGCATAGGGTGGATTCAAAGTAATACCTGATCTTCAATCGTTTGATCTACAGATCTAGATCGGAGGATGAACGATGAAGTTAAATCTGAAGCGGAATGGAACCCTACTTTGATTGTGTTCCTACAGATTTGATCTTCTGATCTGTTCCCTTGCTCCTTCGAAATCTGGTAAGGATTATCTACCAAGTCGAATGAGGAAGCCGGAGGATTCGATCAGGAAAATCCTCCCTCTGATCACCGCCGATCTCTCTCTCTCTTAATTCAATATTCTGATTTGAATATCAAATTGTATACTGTGGTGGCTACTTCTTATCTAAAAGAGAAATCCTTTATATAGTGTTAGGTTTTTGAGAAACCCTAACCCTAATGGGCTTGAGCAGTTTGTGAGCCAGACCAGGGATCAAATGCAAATAATAAAGTGACCCTCTTTATTAAATAATCATTCCTTGTTCAACCCAGAACATAATTAATTAATAAAACATTGTTTTAACCTTCACCACGGTAACAATGCTGACTCGCCCCTTTATTACCACGTTATTAGGAACGGGTTGCATTAAAATAACATGATCCACATATTTAAGGTTTTAGACATTCATTAATTATTTTGGCTTATGACAATCAACCACAATTAATTAATATCTTATTTCCTAATTAATACCACTCACTCCTTTTCTCTTATGCTTGAACAAATCATTCAGCCTGCAGGACTTAGCATAAAGAACCTTGTGAGTTCATCAGGGAATGTCACCATCCTGAAACGGATATGCTTACCTATACATCCAGCCTAAGCAGACCCCACACAAATTGCCAACACCCAAAATGTAGATATAAGAGTACATAAGACTCGCCACCATACCAGATCAAAGTGTGGTCAATTCATGTGTGCCCCTTATCCTTCAGTAAGATTTAAGATCATAGGAAGTATGTTAGGGATCTGGCTCATTCATATGTCAATGAGAATGACACATCCCACTGTTTATCCCATCAAAACATAAACATGTACCGACACATCAAGTAGCTAGGATAAGCCCACTTATGAACCGATATGCCGCAGCTTAAACCAACAACCTATCCAGGGACTGTTTCAGCTGTGATACTGTTTATATCTCGCTAGGTCAAACGTACCATATGATTCTCTGTGATCTCCTACACACCATGTGGTCATTCCTATCTACGAGATAGAAGGATATTATAGTTCGTCATATGTTCACATTTATCAGATAGCGAGAATTGTTGATGCAACACATAAATGAAGGCCAGTATACAAAACACTTAATCATTTATGCTTTCAGTATACAATCCCAACAGCGATTCCCCAGGAACACCTCCCGGGCCCTTGAGGGTAGTCTCCTGGGACGCCTCAAAACTCTGCACGCTTTAACTACTCAGGTTGGAAGTTTTGATTGCAGCACCTATCTGCGATAGGTCCCGAAATCAAAAGGGGTTATTGTTGGGGGCAGGCCCTATCGATGATTCAGTGGCCCAACCGGCCCAAAGCCCGTACGTCGCAAACTCACTTGAAAATGCAAGCATGTAAAAGTGCCAAAGGCATAGGGTCGACACTGATCCCAGATTGACCTCGATACCGACCACGCTTCAGGCTCGCCAACGAAGTAGAGAGGCATTGGCCAAGGGGCCCGGAAGTGCACAACTATTGTAAACCCTAATCGACCGCGAGAATTTTGGGCATTTCCTGTAAGGATTCGAGGCGAACTGAATTGCCAAATCCAAATAAACTTGGAATGTTCATGGATATTGAAAACAATTAACCAATGATAAACCCTAAGCATGCTCCTATGAATTTAATGCGGTCGATTTTGAATATACCTTAACTCCGTAGGGTCTGATCTGATCTTTTGCATTTAAATTTCAATCCCTCGATTTAACCACACGAATTAATTAAATATGCAGAATAAGAAATTAAAAATAGATCTAATTTCAAGATTTAATTAATGAAACAGTGAAGAGAAGAAGAAGTTGTTCTCCAGATTAGTTATTCACATTTGTATCCCAATGTTTTTCAATCCTGCTACTAGTGAGGATTCCTCAGGACTGTGATTGTGTAGGACGGAGTCGAATTCCTTCTTCTCCCAAACACACTAAGCGCCACCCACCTCTCTCTCTCTCACTAGGGTTTCAACTGATTTGAATTGAACTAGGTTTTGTGAGAGAGAACCATCTATTCATAGATCTAGGGTTTGGAACCCTAATGGGCTACTAGGCTCCATTCAGCATATTTAATTGGATCAAACATAGGACCTAATGCAAATAATAAAGTGGGCCTATGAATTAATTAATTCTCATGTCCAAAACCTAGGACACAATCGATTAATTAATATTAATTCTTTTTCACCACAGAATTAATACTGACCTACCCCTTTATTACCATGTTATGAGAACGGGTTATATTTACTTGGGAATCCCCATATTTAAGGTTACTGGACATTCATTAATTTATTGGAGCTTCTGAAAAGCTTCCACAATTAATTAATTTCTTATTTTCCTGAACAGTACCTCTCAGACCTTATCACTCGTGCTTGAACTTGATCAGCCTGTAGGACTTTAGCATGATGAACGTTATTGAGCTCCTCGGGGAATGTCTTCATCCTATTACTCCGATATGGTAACCTAACTCTAGTCTCAGACTGTAATACACGAATTGTTGCTATCCAAGATGCGGGTATACTAGCACGTTACTCAAGCTCTCCACCATGGCAAGTCAAAGCAACAGTCAACCCGTGCATACCCCTGAACCTTCATTAGGGTTTGGACTCAATCAAAATCGAGATCTTGTATTCTCTGATGTCAGATAGAAGAATACATCTCACTGTGGTCCAATCAATACGCAACCACACGTACCAGCATATCAAGTGATCAAGACAGATCACTTCTTTCTGACTATGCTGCATCCTATACCGACAGACTTATCCTCAACGTTGTCTTGGGTGTGATAATATTTATATCTCACTAGGTCAAGTGATCATACTGTCTTCTGCGATCTACAACACGCAGTATGATCGTCTCTATCGGTGAGATCAGAGGATACCATTGTTATTCGCATGTAAGTTTGTTTAACATATAGGAAATAACGTTGAATGTATATTCATCGTAATAAATGTTTTCTGTATATAAAATCCAACAGTTCCAAAATTTGTGGCAAGCACGAACTCGCCGACAGCTAGGGTTAAGGCAGCACTCCCTCCCTTATTTTATCTATAAATAGTGGTAGAGAGCCCATTTTTTGTATTGATTTTTTTCTCTTAAAAATTATACTAAAACTCTGTCGAATTGAATCCAGAATTATTGCTTTACCGTGCTTAAACAATCTGCTTCTCTTGCTTATTAGCTTGCATACTATCTCATATTGTCTCATAATTTCGGTTATCAAATTTTTCTTTATTATTTGTTGTTTTTTTATAACAATTTCTAACGCTCCGTTTATGTCAGTAAATCGAATCTCAGCATACAACATATAAAATCAAATTATATAAGATCGTAAATAAAGTTTAATTTAATTATTTATTTAATAAAGATGATGAGTGTAGATTTATTCTTATTGAAAATATCCACGACGAGATAGTCCACAAATTTTGTTTATAAGACAAATGAATAATGATATATATTAAATTGAATAAATCTTTAATTTAAATGGAGTAATAGATCACCATATCTAAAGAGAAGATAGGCAAGACCAGTTTTTGTATCGGTCCATTAGAATTTATTAGACCTAATAAACAGGCTGGGGTCTGGTATTTTTAACCTAGTATGCCGGGCTTTTAGCTTATTTAATTCTCATTTGAGCTTATATAATACCTAAATAAATGTTTTTATTTGAATTATGAATATATTATTTGATTTTAAATATTAAAAAGTTTAATAATGTATAAGATATTATAATTTTAATAATAAACTGTTTATCTCACGTATATTTTAATTTTAATACATAATTATATTATTTAGTTTTAGGTAATACTGATAATTAATTATTTGTTTATGTAGTATATAATTAATTAAACAAGCTGGCTTATTAGGCATAATATGTAAATTTAAAGTATGGGTATGAGCTAATTTAATTAAATTAACTTTTTCAAAAGGATGATTATAATTAGAGCTGTAAATGAATTAAATTGTTTGTGAGCAATTCCGGTTTTGATTTGACTAAAGATTCTTTAAGCTTGTTTATTAAATGAACCAAATTTGAATATCATCATATTCGACTCGTGAGTAAACTCATTAGCTAAAATTATTAAGAAATATAAAGTAATTAGTTTATAAAAGTGATATTTTCATGATTTAAGGGTAACAATAATGATAAATCTTTCGTGTAATGAGAAATTTTTGAATTTGAGCATGAATATGATATTTCTTTTGAAATAAATAATTTTTATTTCGATATAAATAATTTTTATGTCAAAATAATAATGAATATTTTAAATTTAGAAAGATCGATTAGACTCGACTGAGGCTTAATAAAATTTGTAAACTCTAAAGTATTTAATAAAAAAACTCAAAACTCGACTCAATACTAAAGGAATTAAACTTGAATAAAGTTAAATCAAACCTGGGCCATTGTAAACTAGGCGGAAGGCCCAGCTATCGCATAGTTTGGCCTTTACCCAAACTTATTTATTCTATTTAAAATATACCATTTATTTTGAGTAATATATTATTAATAAAATAAAACACTTGGTTTTCTTAATAACATTATATTAAATCCACTATGTAGTATGTATGTATAGACCAATTAAATCTGCCCCAAATTCCAACCCTCGCCCTCTCTCAGAAGCACCTCACTTAACCACAAAATCATCATCTTCTTCCTCAATAATTCTCTTTCAATTCATGCAATGAATTTTATTTCTCAGATTCTATTTTCTCATGATTAATCTTAAATTTTGCTCCAAAATCCTACAATTTTGAGAATTTTATGATACAATTATAAAATTTAATAGAACAAATGGGGAAGAATCAAGCTTACAAAGCGATGCAAAGATCTCGGGTTGGCTCGAGCTCCGCTGCGCCGGATGAGGTCGAAGACGGCATGGTTCGTACCTTTTCATACTATTTACTAAACCGCCTATTTCGAATTTTTCCTTCTTTTTTTGAGATGTTTGATTTTCCTAAATAAGTGTATGGAGATGCTCAATTTCATGATAATTTGAATTTCACTCCGGGGTTTTGTAGTGCAAAATGTGTAATGCTTCAATTGATTCCGGGAAAGGGCATTGGAACACTGGTATTAGCTGGATGAATTTGTTTCTTAGTTGTGTTATCCGTTTCTGAATTGGAGTTCATTGTAGGAAGATTGGCGAGATTTTGAAATCCTTGAAGCTATGAAGAACGGCTCTTTATTTGTTACTTATTTTTATTTCAATGTTGCTCAGTTGGGCTGCGTTGAAGGAAGAAATTAGATTCATTCATTCATGTTGATCTTGTGTTCTGTTTTTTTTTTTCTTTGTTAATTTGATGATTATGTAATTTAATGCGTAGGACCTTTTGATGCTTGTATATTGATGACGAGTTAATGTATGTGTGATGTTCTGAAGTGGTAAGATATGGGTATTGAAGTGCTGTTGGTTTGGTTTTTCCTGCATGAACTTCTCTCCGTATAGGAATATGAGTTTCTTTCGAGGAAGCTGTGTTGAAGCTAGAAAACGTTGACTAAGGTGTATGGGTGAAATGATTTAAGTCATTTGTGGATGAACTTAATTGAGTGGAAAGGAGAGAAATGAATCAAATACTAGCTACTTGCCATTGGTAGCTGATTTAAATAAAATATTTTACGCAAAAGATTGGAAGTGTTTCTGCAAGTCAAATGATTAAGATACTTGATTGTCAAAATTGTTTCTTGATATATTTTCATGTTATTCTTCCTTATGCTTTTGCTACTTCAATGAGTTTAGTCTGTACTTTTTCTGATGAGGACTGTCACAGGTGGATGGTTCATTTCATTCACCAGAATGGCATGCTGCTCGTTTGGCGAGTCTCAAAACTTCTCATACAGTTACATGGGAGGAGTACAAGAAGAAGCAAAAGGTGATGTATGGGGTTGTGCTCTAGTAGGCTTCCATTTCTGTCTCTTTCATTATCACAATCCTCATTCTGCTGAACATGTTTTGGGCCGAATCCAACCTTCCTTGCAAATTCTCAGTCGGTAGACCATATTCTATGTTTAATATTACAATCCATGTGGTTCGAGCTCGGACGATGCTTCTTAGAATAAGTCAGTCTAACAGTGTAATTGCTAGGAGGAAGAAATAAAAAGAGGGGAGTTGGAAGCAGATAAAGATAAGATGATGAGAGAGTATAGGGCTCAGCTAGATGCTGAAAGAGCACGCAAGCTTTCTCAAGGGAAAAACCACTCTAACAGCAAATCCAACCGCAAAAAGGGTGGGTAATAGTTTGAGTTGGCTAGGACTTTTCTGTAATCGTGAAAATAATAGTTTAATACGTCGGAGGTACTGTTTTTGCAGATAAGAAGGACAGAGATTCAAAGAAACACAGTAGCAAGAAGCGAAAGGTGCATACCTCATTTCTTTTTTTTGATATTTTACTTGCTTTGAATACTTGAACTTGACTAGTAGTTATGATTTAATTGGCTGATAGGTTTTAGAAGTATTCCAGCCAATGATGTTACCATAGGTTTAATTGTGGATCCATGACAACAATAGAAAAACTGGAGTCTTAGATTTCTATTTCAAATCTTCTATGTCACAATTACATTTCCTTTTAAAACACAGCACCATAGAAATAGCAATAAGAGATGGGAAAACATTCTATTTATGATGGAAAATGTAGAATTTATTTTCCCAATATCCTCTTTTCATGTAAATGCACGAGTTTTTTTCTCAACTGTTTCTACTCATTGAGTAGTCAGTTACCTGTTTAAACAAAGACAACCTTTCACTACTATTTGATGTGGAGAATAGAGTTTATTTTTTACATCACAGTGAATGTTAATCAAGTGATCTCTTGGTGCTCAATTTCAGCGTTCGAGGAGACCTTCAGATTCTAGTTCGAGCTCCTCATCAGAAACATCCAGCAGTGATGATGACGAGAGGGACTCAAAGCGATCAAAGTCCAGGTCGAAGAGAAGCAAGAAAGACAAGAAGCGGCGCTCAAGATCAAAGCACTCGAGCAGTGAAAATGATGAAGCTGAGGGACCTTTGCCGCTTTCCAGATTCTTTGGGAGCGTGAAAAGCTGATCGTTGTTCAACGCGATGTCTCGACGCCCTTCAATGTACTATGTTCTTCCCTTCGCTAATTTAAGTGTATAAGTCAAACCTGTTCAAGTTCTGCAACTCTGTATCTTGAATGTGATTGATATTGCCATTTTTAGAGTACATTATAATACTCCGTTGAGATTGTGTGGATTTTGACCCCAGTAAAATGAAGAAATTTTAACTGGAATCTCAGCAATCATTTATTTAGTTTGCCGTTTGCTTTGGTTTGGTTATTCAACCAAGAAAGAGTGATAACATTGTGAATCAATATAATATAAATAGTTAAACGTTTTACCTATAATTAATCATGAATTCGAATTACGTAATTTTATAGATATTTCTAAATTATTTTCCTAACTAATCAAATATAGAATCCAACATTTTTTTTAGCATTGCATACTTCTAATTTTCCTTTTTTTGTCCGTCGTACCTGGTAGGGCTGACAATTCATGCATGTTGGGTCGTTATCGTGTCGACACGATAGTGATATGACCCATTAAGGTCCAAAACGAACACAATTTGTTAAAAATATGCTCGACACGAATACGACACGATCCATTAAGCTTCAAACACGAACACGACACGAACACGATATTCACCTGTTAAGAATCCAATCTGATAATACAATATTGACACGAACACGATATTAACCTGTGAAAAATTTTAAATTAAGTTGATAAATGATAAAATAGTAGTAATAATAATAATAATAAAATAAAATATATTATTTACTAATTTTTTAGTGGGTAACACGAATACGACACGAAACACGATATATTATCGGATAACACGAACACGACATGAAACACGATACATTAGCGGATAACACGAACACGACACAAAAATTTCGTGTTCTTATTGGGTCGACACGATAATGACACGAACCCATTAAAGTTCAACACTAATCCATTATTATCGTGCGGGTTCGTGTCGGGTTATCGTGTCGTGTCAAAAATTGCCACCCCTAGTCCCAGGACACTTGCAACGCTTCCTTTTTTAAAAAAAATTATTAATTAATCACCCACTAATTCTACTCGAATTAAAATCTAAAAATTCAAAAATAAAATTTTCTTAAAATTGAAAATTCTTTTTCAAAACAAAATTCAAAATATTTTCCCATTCAATTAAAATATCCAACTACCCACATATTAATATTCCTAATCTCTTTTTCATAGCCGCCCTTCTTCTTTCCCAACCGGATGTAATTGTCGCCGCGGTTCTGCTGTTCTTTTTTCTAGTTTTCACTTCGCTAGGCGATTCCTTGGCGGCTTCGGGTCGGCAGACGCTGCTTCGCTCGGATCTGTGCCACCGTGGGCGGTTGGTGGCACTAGTGGAGCAGGGACAGCTAGCCGTGGAGATCGATGCATTGACCTGGCTCGGAGGAGAAGCCGCTTTGTTTGATCCTACCCCCGGAAGGCTACAAGGTCCCCGTGCAGTGGCCGGAGAGTTTGCATAAGGTGGAGTCATTTCATTTTTTTTTAATTATTAAGGGTTCCTGATAATTGTTGGGGGAAGATACTATATTTTATGGAGATTGTTTGTATTCTTAGAATGAATAATTTAAATGCATTTGGGAGATTGACATTGGTTTGGATGTTTGCTTCAGCTTGTTTGCTTTTTTTTTTTTTTTTGGGCATGCCTACATGTTTGAGCTTCACAGAATCTCTGATGACTAGAATGTTCATTAGTTTTTGCAATAAATTGAAGCTAGAAAAACTTTGATTTTAATTGGAAAGTTAATTTAGTGGAAGTTTTCTCTTTTTTCAAAAAGTAAAAAATAAAAATTATTTAAAGTTTATTAACATACTAATCCTATCCACTAACGTCTCAAAGTTATTTGAGACGGACTAAGATAATCGTTAATGATAATTATTATGTTATTTTATAGTGGATTCGAAGCTTTACAATACAATTACTATGTTGAAAATTTATTTTTTTCCTTTTAGGTCACCATTACACTATTCATTTTGCAATCGAAAATTAAGGATTTGAGTTAATCTCGATCAAAAATTCGATCAATGAATCCAAAATAATAGTAGCTTACAAAACAAAATCAAAACATAAATTAGAAAACAAAAGGAAACAAACCAAAAGAGCTCCAAAACTTAACTATTCCTTTACAATTTTGAAATGGAAGCATTACTACTTACTAGTCCCCACAACATGATACTTTCATGTGCACAGCTCCTCCGCAGGGAGCGAGGCGAGCCGGGCTCCGACAGTGTGTAAGCCTTTGCCTCCGTTCATAAAAGGCAAATCTACATGCACAAAACAAAACGGCCGGCTCCACCCCCTAACTTATTTTTTTTAATTTTAGTAAAGTACTATATTAACCAAATATTTTTATGCATAGCCCCCTTCATTTTCAAGTTCTGAGAAAGAAAAATGGACTAAAAAATAAAAATAATTGGGCAAAGGAGACCAAAAATGTAGATAAACATATTATTTTTTTCAATTTTTCTCAGTTCTGTATTTTAATAATTTTTTTGTTACGAAAAAAATATGATGGAGTCCCATGATAAATTTCAAAAGTGTGATTCTAAATGCAGCCATATTTTTGCTAAACGTAGCCCCTTTAAAAAATAAATTTTTTAATCATAATATACAATTACAATTTTATCCTTGTAGCTCTTAATTTAAATTTTAATCAAAATAATTGAAATCAAAACCCAAAAACGACTATTTTCTGCACAAGATAAACCTCAATGTACAAAATTCTTTATTGTTACTTTGGAAAAAACGAAGCCATGACATCTTGAACTCCACACAAAGAGAATCAACAAAAGAATGAACCATTACAGTTAAGGAGAGAGTCTGTAACTTGCAGATTTCTGTACCCCTTATTCTACCATAATATATCTTTGAAAACCTTCAGCGAGAAACAGTGCAATACAAGTAAAATCTGCTAGTACAAATAACACAATTTAACCGGGAATGTTTTTATACAATGATTTCTCACGAGACCTCGGCCTAGCACTTGGGTTAAGGCGTTTTACAAACCTCCTCAAACTATCAGTTGAGAAAAACTGATCAAACTTTTAAATACCCAAGAAATCACAATGGAACATCCATTAACATTAACCTTTTGTTTTCTTTTTGCACGACAATGGTTCGTTCCTTTTTTTTTTTTTATTCTCTTGGTGTGGAGTTCAGAGGCCATGACTTCATTTTTTCGGGTAATAATAGAGAAGAAAGACCCAACGATTGTAATTTGTAAAATACAGAAACAATTTTCATTGATTAAGGTTATAATTTTCGAAAAAGATAGTCATAAATTTATCTAGATATTTGTTTTTTGGATTTTGATTTAAATGGAGATGGGGCTACATATTTGAAGTATGATTTTAATTAAATTTTAAATTGGGGGCAACAAAATTTAAATTGTAATTGTGTATTATAACTTATATTTTTATTTTTCTCAAGGAACTATAAATGTGGATACATTTAGAATCATCCATTTCAAAATTTGCCACTGCCGGTCATGGTGGTCTAAGTGAAGCCAGGGCAAAAGCAACTAACACTTAGCCAATTGCAACGCCTAGCCAAGATTTTGAACATGAATTAAGAGCCAATTTTGCATAATCAGTCCAAACTGGGTGCCATACATTGCCTTTTCAACTCTCATTCTTATTTACTAATTTTAGAATGTTTTCTAGCGACATTGACGGATCCAAAAATATAGAATTGGGGTTACAATATATAAATAAAATAAAATGGGGATACATTATTAGGAAAATATAAAAATAATATGTAAAAATAATAAAAATATTTTATATTTGATTAAAAAAAAACTTTTTGGGGTACACTTTATATGCTACATCCGCCTCTGTCTAGCGAGATTCTATTTTTGAACTTATATATTTTAAAAAGAGTAAATAGGGAAAAATACCATAAATTATTGATGTTTTTGGAAAAATACCTCAATCTATTTTCATAAGTTAATACCCTAATTTTTACTTTTATTTATGAATTATACCCTGATCTATTAATATTGTGGGAAAATACCCAATATATTATTATTAATTAAAAATACTCCAATCTTTTATTTCGTTTACGAATTATACCAAAACAAGAAATATTATTGACTCACACAAAGATGACAGTCAAAACAACTATCTTAGTCCATATTAAATTTAATATATCAAACAATATATATTTTCTATATTTTATGAAAAGTATTTAAACTTCGTATTCTACTCTTTTTATTTTTTCCTTCGGTTGATATAATGTTCAATCCAGACGAAGGTGCATACATTTCGATATAAGATCACACGTCAGAACACACATTGAGAGAAAAAAAAATTCAAGCAACCGAAGGAAACAAAAAAAGAGCAGAATATGAAATTTTAAATACTTTTCAGTAGTTAAATGCATTTGAATATATAGCAAATATTGATAGATTAGCACATTTAATTTAACACGGAAGATGATAGTTATTTTTTACTGCCATATTTGTGAGCGAATAATATTTTTCGTTTGGTATAATTCATAAACGAAATTAAAAATTGGGATATTTTAACTAATGATAATACATTGAGGTATTTTTCCAAAATATCAATAGATCAGGGTATAATTCATAACTAGAAGTAAAGATTGAGGTATTTTTAACTTATGAAAATAAATTGGGGTATTTTTACGAAAACATCAATAGTTTAGGGTATTTTCCCCTATTTACCCTTTTAAAAACTCCTAATAAACCATTGAGATTTTAAAATGTCACCACATTTTAACATTTTTTTAATAACAAAACTACCCACAATTGCTACACTAAGGAATAAAATAAAATTTTACTTTATAATAGTGCACACTACACCTAGATCTCTCCGGAGAAGCTTGAACCCATAACCTTTCGATCATTCGTAAGGTATTTTAACTACCACAACCAAAGCGAAGAGATATAGTACACATGTACATATACTATGTAAAGAGAGAGCACTGCATTTAACTCCAACAACTTACTACAAAAACAAAAACAAAAAAAAAACTCCAACAACAAAGGTTACAACATGAGGGAAAAGGAAAACCTTTTTTACCGACGTTTGATGAAGCTTTGGTCTTCTTTCTAGCAGACAATCTTTTATATTTTGAAGGATTTGTACCCAAATTCTGGACTGGTCATCCCTTCTTCCCAGTCTCCCATTCGCCGACCACCGAAAACTACCTGTTGAATGCCCAAGTATCTACACAAGAGGCATAGTCCATCAGTATCTACCCTAAGAAACCATACTAAAGTGCAACAGGGCTAACCAAAACACTCCCACAACAAGTGTGAGTGACCAAAGACTTACTCAGAGCTCATTACGGTCAGGCAGTTAAGAAGCACATCGATTGAGAAGAAATCAGCTGTACCCAGGTCTACCCTGTAGAGATGATATTATAAGCAAGAGCAAATGGAAATGCAACTGATATGGCAAAAATTAATCAAAGTTGATCAAGAATCTCATACCAGACCCTGCCCCAGTTGTCTTGGAATTCAACATCACCTATGTCATGAAATGATGAAGGCATCACATTGAATCCCTTGTCTGCATCGTATAGCGGATCATACTCCATTGATGAGCTGGCTAGCTGCATTGTTAGGGAGCAAGTTTAAGATTAATACCGAATACGGTCACTTTAGAAAATCTATACCAGTCATATATGATAACTACAACTACCGCCTTTCATCCCTTCACTTTTATTTGCTCCAAAATATCAAGAGAATTGGCATATTTCTAGTGATCTTGAATAGTTTTTCTCATACAGGTATATTATATCATTATGAACCAAGAAATCGTGACAATTTGTGGAAGGCTGAACCTGTAAGTTGGCTGAATTGAACGCGCCCAGACGACCCATCACATACCATGATTGAATCACCTGTGACATATACACATATTAAAGGATACAACTTAAAGATATCATTCAGTTACTGATAATAAGAAGTTAGTCATCGAACAAGGAAGCTAAGGCAGAGATTCTACTTACACTGCCAAGGAGGTCGACATCTCGATCGGAGGGTGATCCGTATAACTCAAACCATATGAATGAATCAAGAGGATTAAAACTGAAATCAAGACAACAAATCCATAAGCATCATCTTAAATATGTCCCAATAATTAAAGTAGGAGAATATGGAGACTTGATAAATTGTTTTAGGCAAAAGTAAAGTCAGATCTTTACAGATAAGACAAAGTGTACCTAGTGATTACAAACACTTTCAGTTTTTTTAAAGAATTTGTATCTCACAGCTTAAACATCATATTTGAAAATATAAACTGAACTAATAACCATGAGTTGAGAGACCATGCATATATTTAGTACAAATATCGTGAGCGAGTCATACTGCTGAAAGTGAGAGCAAAGAGTTAGGGAGATATTATTAGCTGCTTTAATTATGTGTTATGCTACATTTACAGGACTGCTTTTCTACAAAAAATGCTGCAGGTTTATGCAGGCGAAGAAACAACCAGAAAACAACATGGATTGCTACAGGTTACAGCTAGCCATATGTACATATATAAGTTCAATTAAATACTCCTAAGTTTCAGTGAATTCAACATTCCTAATCTTACTGCAAATAAAGAGAATTTCGAAACAGAGAATTATCCAAAAGTAAAAATTGCATTACTCTCTAAAGCTAACTTTGAATGCAAGGACAGATCCAGATTTAGATTTTGTGAAATCGCTCCCCCTCTTTCGAACTCTTTCCTCAACCTATCAGATATTAGAAAAGAAAACTTCATTAATCCATACAACCTTTAATACCAATATTTTGTTAAGAGATAACATGACTTCATTAAATAGCAATTAAAAAAAATCATCTCTCTCAGTGTAAACAAATGCATGTAGCTGTAGTTAATTTAAAAGGTCAGACCAAGTAAATATAGAGATAATTCACATCAATAGCTGAATTCAGCATCTCCATTTTCAACATTCCGGGAAGGGCTATAAATTCTACCTCACCCTTAAACTCAGATGTAGCAGTTCATTCAGTAGTACAAAACAATAGACAAAACTTTCACATCTCCCAAGATGACTAAGAGATCATTCCAGATCAACAAAAGTTCTTATTCATGGCAGAAATTTACCTTAGAAACTCACAACTGACTGGCATACTTTAGCTACGTGATGCTATCTTTTAGATGTCACAACCAAAAACTCTGTAACTACTGTGAGACTTTCTCCCAGTATCAGTTCCATTATAGTAAGATAGAGCTGAGTCTAGCAGGTCCGTGACTTTAACAACAGATAATATGCAAAGAAGTATCATCTTAACTAGAAACGAAGATTTTCACAATGAAGAAGCAAGTACAGTGTTTCGTCTAAATGTATTTGCATAAATCATTCAAAACACTTGAAGTTATTTGAACAGGCATAAACTCACCTTTTTTCTCATGAGCTCAGGGTTACCAATACTATCTCCGAGAACAGCCCTAAGCTCGGAATCATTTTTACAGGCATCTTCCAATACCCTGTACAGGATTCAACCCAAAGAAATCATATTCATACCTGAAACTTAATATGCAAGTGAAACTAAGAAATGCACCTAGAAAGAATATAGCAAACATTACTTTGCCCAAGCAGGATAATTGTGAAGACGGTCATGTTCCCGCTTCCGCTTTTCCTCCCTGACTTTCAACAGACGGCGCCCTCTGGCTGTTGTCCCTGACCCTTTGGCAGCATTTCCACTACTACTCTCACTAGTACTTGGGACTACATCAATAATGTCCTGATCCACATTCCCTCCGAAATCCCTCTTTGCCACTCCTACAACAGGCAACACTGTATGCTGCCATGGCTTCCGAATAGTAGGAAGAAAAACATTATATTGAGGCATTGTAGAAAACTGGGCCGCTGGCAGCGAACATGAATAGGAATGAAGCTCCTTCCTTTTCGTGAGAGAGGTACATCGTGCATACGCACAAGATGTTTCCATTATTTCCTCGGTACAAAACCTGAATATTTACCCCCAATAATATTTAAATGCATAATTTCCTCCACCTTTTCCGAATTAAAATGCTCTTGCATTCTTCATTTGGATAAGTTGTTATCATATGGATAAGCTGTCCTCATATTTCACAGAGAAACGAAAAATTGAAGGAGAAAATTTATAGTAACACAACAAAACCTCTTTTTTTCACGACCTCAAGAAATCATACAGTCCACAACAGTCGAAGCAGTTGACGACAGTTTCATAATTGAATTAACAGTTAAATAAATGGATACGGCTTAGGTTATATCAAAAGACTGATTCGATTGTCAACAAATTCTTCGGTTTTTTTCCTTAATCAACACCACCAAGTGTTAAAGCACTTAAAATGTGCTAAACAATAGCTCACTTAACGAAATTTTGCGCAAAACAGATAAAAATACAGAACTTGATGAATATTTGTGCATACGACAGTAGGTATGTAACAACTGTTTCCAAAACAAAAACAAAAAAAGAGAGAGAGCGAATATCTAACCACGAACGATGAAATGAAGGCACGGTGTGCAGCCGCGCCGGTAGGGACGGTGGTGGCGGGTGGCGGGTTTCAGGAAAAAAGTGGAGCTGAATAGTGAGGTGAAGAGTAGAAGAATCTGATAAAGGACGTAACTGTCAGCGTGGTTTCTAAAATGGACTGGCTGAAGCGTTTCTTGACTGGATGAATGGAGATTTGATACTTAACATTTTTTTTTTTAATTTTTATGTAACCAATATTAGATTTACGGGAGTACTACATTTTAATTATTAAAAAAATATATGTAACCAATATTCTTAATTATTTTCATAATTAACTCTTATTATTTATACATCTTTATTAATTGAATTAAGTTTTAATAATACTAATTGTTGAAGTTCGATTTCGTACGAATACGGGACCTAAGGAACCAAAGATAAATAACCAAAAATACAACATAAATAACAAATAACAAGATATAAATAAATATTGAAAGCGAGTAAAAATATGGTGACCATTTATTAAACAAGAAAAGTAGGTACACAACGAACAGTAGCAGGTCAAACAGCTGCTGCAACAAAATTTAAGCTAAGCAAATAAGTGTTTTATGTCTGCAAAAATGATCAAATATGAAAATGATGAGGTTCCTCCTATTTATAGATCATAGGAGGGGGCCCAAATACAAGTTAAAAGACCCTAAAAACTCTAATAATCATCATCCCCACAATTTTAGGGGAGGTTGCAGTTGTTCCCACATTTTTACGGAGTTGCAGCTGCTTCCGTGATCCTAAGAGCTGTTGGAACTACTGGGAGTGCCAGCTCATGCCTATTGTCCATGACCTCCTCTTAACGAACTCATTGGGAGACCTCGTTGAGATGACCAACTGGAGTTGCCCTTTTATTAAGATCAACTGGAGTTGACCTCGCTTAGAGACCTTCTCTTAGGAGACCTCATTTAGAGACCTCCTTTAAGTAGCAGCTCGAATGGACCCCTATCGGCTATTGACCACAAATTATGTCTTGACCTGGTCCTTGACCTAAAATCAGATCCTGGTCCTTCTTCTCTAAATGGGCGTGGTCGAACCCACTTAGATCTCAACCCTAACAATAGCCCCTCGGCTTTGAGGTGTACCTGCCATAGACCACAAAGTGAAAATAATTTCGTAAAATTTTAAGTTAGCTTTGTAGAACTCATTAGAGAAACTTATAGATTAAGTGGTGTGAATCATGTTGGATCTGCATGGTATGTGCCAAGAGTCCGTATGAGAACCTCACGTACATAGGCTTCGGCTGCCCACTGAAGGATAACTCAAGAGCACAATTATATTTGAAGTGTTAGACTTTGAGTTCCTGTTGAAAGAGTCCACATAGTGTTTGGTCATGAGTCCCGAAGGATCCTAGTGGCCTTTGTCAGAGGCCCGTATGGGAATCTCACGAGGGTAATCTTCGACTACCCCCAAAAAGAACAGCTCGAGAGCACAACCGTGGGTCCGGTGTCCACGACATCATCGATGAGCGTCTCAAAGGGTAGTCACTGGTTGAAGTCTTTGCTCCATTAGCTAGCACTTCGATACTCCGTAGAGTCATTTTTCCAAGCTCCTCTTTCGGGAACTGATCATTTCTTCAAACTCCTCGCTTTCGGGATTTGGTCATTTTTTCCAAACTCCTCACTTTTGGGATCTAGTCGTTTTTCATAGCTCCTCGCTTTAGCTAGTCGTTTTTCCAGACTCCTCACTTTCAGGAGTTGCTCATTTTTCTAGGCTCCTCGCTTTTCGGGAGCTAGTTGTTTTCAATGCTCTTCACTTTCGGGAGTTGTCGGTCTTCACAATTCCTCTTATATGGGAGTTGGTCATTTGTTAGAGTAGGTCGAGAGGATAAAGAACGGGGAATGGCTCAGTTATGAGGAGGTTTTTCTCCACTAGGACTTTAATAATACCTTCGATATATCAATTCTCCTTCTTTATCTCTCGGCTTACTCTTACCGTCTTTTGATGATTGACCCTCGTACTTTTTTGCAGCTGATAGTTGAGTAGGTGATGCGGTAATGGTGGTAGTTGAAGCCAAGATCGCTTTCGGGACGGTCAAGATAAGTCCCAGGGTCATGTATGGGGGAGGTCGTGAACAACCCCAATAAGCTGAGAAGATTAAGGAGCCCCAGTCCGCTTAGAATGCTAAGGAGCCCCAGACAGGTGTGCATGTTGAAGATCTCCCTTAGGTAGACCTAGTGCTTGGTTTGGACATTAGGAGGTCATTTTCTTGTTGTGGCTCCCAACTGGTGACGATTTTATCATTGGGCTCGCTGATCAGAATGCTCCTCAAAACTCCAAGAGTCATTGAGCTTCCATTGTTGATTATTCTTCTGGGGGTGTTATCGAGGAGCAGGGAGTCAACGGCTCTAGGCCAACTCCTGTGGTAGATGAACCTCTTGCCTCCAAGGAGTCTGCTAATGTTGATGTGATACGATCCTCGCTGGAAGGTTTAGATTGCAGCACAGGAACTCGAAGGAAACGACTCAGACACAACGCATAAGCAAACTGAAATTGATACTAAGGGAAGATCCAACACCTTTGGATTTGAAAGTCTTCAAGTACCGTAGTCCAGATTTAAAATCTCCCACAACCCAAGAAGCGGATTGATCCAACAACGATGGATATAGTTGAAGACACCACAAATGGACGTAAAAGTCCGAATGATATGTTAAATTCGAAATTCTATGGATTGATAGAATTTCTTGAGCCTATCAAATTTAAGGAGAAAACTCACAAATTTTATTAAACTAGAAAACTGAATAAATTGTTCCATAACAAGGATTATATATAAGCAACTCAAATCCCTAATCTAATTATGAAAATAAATTTGAAAATTAAAGCCTAAAAAACCGAAATTACTAATTAAATAAAGTCTAATATATTGGCCCAAAATAACTAAATAAAATTAAACTAAGCCCAATCACTACACATAATTAAATTAATAATTTTTGGGCCTTCGTTTAATTCTTCAACCAGCATCAACTTCTTGGAAATACTTGCAGACCAAATGTCTTTAATTAACGTATTCAATCCAGTTCTCAAAGTCTTTGCTCGAGCTTTAGTCATCGGTCCACTCGGAATGTAGACTGAATCATCTCTCACAACTGCTACTTAGGCTCCATCATCATGTCCCCACCTGACCTCCCTTTTAACTTTTTGTTGTGGAGGCTTCGCTAGAGCTTTGTGAGTACAACCACATTTTGGAGGTAACTAGTCTTTTGTCGTGCATATTTGAATGTTCCTCTTTTGTTATCCGATGCATGAAGGTGGGCGATGCTTTAGGCATTGCCCCTCCAATGCTCAAGTCAGTAACTAGCGTATATATCACAAAAGAGTAAAATTGGGATAGTGTATCTCAATGTGACTAATTTAATTCGACTTATATAGTCATGCGCAGTCTGAATCGTCTTTACCCTTTTCACCTCTTCCAGAGGTTTCAACGGGGAGAGATCAACGGGATATTCTGTAAAGTTCATCATCTTCGCATTTGATTAGTGACCAAGCCCTATGGATCTCGTTGTCGATGTTGCTACAAGTAGGGGTGTAATCGAACCGAGTCGAGCCGAGTAGTGTCGTGCTCAAGTTTGCCTCATTTAGTATCGAGTCGAGCTTTGATTTTTTGTCGAATATTTTGAAGATCACGAACTTTATCGAGCCTTAATCGAGCCTAAACGAACTTTCTAAATTTGGAATATATTTAAAATATCTATTATTATTTTGAAAGAAAAAATTATTTATTTCTAAATTAATATCATAGTCATGCTCAAATTTTAAATTTTTTCATTATTAGAAAGTCTTATCAGTATTGTTACTCATAATTCATGGAAAATATTACTTTTATAAAATAAATTATTTTACAATCCTTACTAATTTTAGCTAACGAGCTTGCTCACGAGCTCACGAGTCGAATACTATGATGCTCAAGTTTGGTTCGTTAAATAAACGAGCTTCTCTAAATGAGCTCGAACGAGCTTTTATCGAGTCGAGATCCGAGTAGCTCACGAACAGTTTGCCAACTCCTTGTTGAACCTTAAGAGATAAGAGTGCAAACCCTCGTGTGGTCCTTGTATTACCGTGTAGAGGTCGTTTGGGTGCTTGTCTAGTTGTCTGTGTCGGGATTTTCACTTAACTGAATCACAAAAACCCAAGTGAACCGGATCGATTTATGGATATTGCATATAATCAAAATTCACAAAAACCTAGCATGCTCCTATGAATTTAATTCAATTCATGGATTGAGAGATTACCGTAAATCCGTAGAGTCTGATCCGATCATTCGCGTTTGAATATCCAACTTTAATTCAACCACGCGATTCGATAAAATCTGCGGAAACAGAAATTAGAAATCTAATTTCTAGACAAAATCAAAAATCACATAAAGAGAAAGAAAGAAAATCTTGTTCTCCAGATCAGATCTTCAGGGTTGTATCCCAATGTTGTTCAGATCTGCTACTGGTGAGGACTCCACAGATCTGTAGTTGTGCAAGGCCAGAATCAAAATTCTCCTCCCTCTGAACAAAGCCGTTGCCCACTCTCTCTCTCAACCTAGGGTTTCAAACTGATTTGAATGTTATGAGGTGGCTAGGGTTTTGAGAGAGAGTGCTGTCTATTTATAGACCTAAGGTTTTAACCCTAATGGGCTATTGGGCACAATTCAACATATTTAATTGGGTCGGTCCTGAGACCTAATGCAAATAATAAAGTGGGCTTATAAATTAATTAATTCTCATGTCCACAACCCAGGACACAATTAATTAATTAATATTAATTCTTTTTCACCACAGAATTAATACTGACCTACCCCTTTATTACCACGTTATGAGAACAAGCTGCATTAATTGAGAATCTCCATATTTAAGGTTACCGGACATTCATTAATTAATCGGAGCTTCTGACAAGCTCTATCTACAATTAATTAATATCTTATTATTTCTGAGTAGTACCACTCAATCCTTATCACTCGTACTTGAACTTAATCAGCCTACAGGACTTTGGCACGATGAATGTCATTGAGCTCCTTAGGGAATGTCCCCATCCTATTACTCGGATATGGTTACCTAAACCCAGTCTCAGGCGGTACTACCCGAACTACTGTTACCCAAGATGCAGATATACGAGCACGTTACTCAGGCTCTCCACCATGCCAAGTCAAAGCAACAGTCAACCCGTGCAAACCCCTGAACCTTCGTTAGGGTTTGGACTCAATAAATAACGAGATCTTGTATTCTCTAATGTCAGACAGTCGAATACATCTCACTGCGGTCCATCAATACGCCACCCTTACGTACCAGCATGTCAAGTAACCAAGACAGACTACTTATTCTGATAATGCCGCAGCCATCCGGACAGACGTATCCTCATACGCTGTCTCGACTTTGATTAGGTTTATGTCTCACTAGGTTAAGTGATCATACTGTCTTCTGCGATCTACTACACGCCGTATGATCATCTCTATTGGTGAGACAAGAGGATACCATTGTTACATACATGTAGGATTGTTTGACTAGATAGGAGAAATAAACCGTCGTATACTCATTATAATAAAATTCTTTCAGTATACAAAACCCATCAGTCTGCTGCTTGAGTACTTCCTATAAAATAGTTGGTACTTTTCGAAGAAGGATCTCATCCTCTCGCTCAGAAGGTTCACAAACCAGTTAAGAGCTGGCCCAATGAGGCTTGAGCTAAAGTTTTTGCTTGTAAGGAGGTCACGAGCATCTTTTGCTTGTAAAGTGCAACATAGTTGGTAAGGAGGTCACGAACATCTTTTACTTGTAAAGTGCTACGTGGCTTTCCTGATTGGTCATCCCGTCGTATAGGATAAAGGTTGGCTGCAAGAACTGTGCTGGCATCTATGTCTCTGCAATCTTAGGGGAGAAGGGAGACTCGTCGAAGTTGTCCCTTAGAATGATTCTCTCTGGAGCGGGCATGCTGGGGACACGAGCGAGCACCATCACTGAGTCGTAGATCCCATCTTTTGATCAAGCTTGTGCTCCAGGGCATGGAAAGCATTAGTTATTATATTTATCGTCGCAATAAGGTTAGGGTAATCCCCGATCCTGGGTCCTGATCCTCGAGCATGCAGGTCGAGGGCACCTCTAGCAGGTGTATGGGGCATCTCTTCTATGTCCATCTTGAAGTCACCAATGAGGAATCGTAGGTGGATTGGTAGTCTCTGCTTTGAGCTGCTGGGTGTGAGGACCTCTGGTCAATGAGGTGGAAGTGGTAGCCACTCCTACAGGCGTTGATTCTCTTCTTGGAGGCTCTGATTAGTTTTCAGCAAGGTCTCCAATCACTTGTTCGCCGCGGCTATCTCTTCTTGAATGGCCTTCAGTTGCTCCATCATTCATATCACTGTTGGGAAGGTCGGGACCTGAATCTTGTTACGCGGGATGACGTTGTACAGCTGTGGAGCCTTGTTTTTCTTGTTTCTAGAGTAATTTCCACCCATTTCCTGCAAAATAAAGGTTATAGTTCCAAGGTCCCCACGGTGGGCTCCAAAATATTGAGGTTCGATTTTGTACGTGTTAGGAAATTTGTCAGAATTTCCTTACTTATTGTGTTTTATAGGATCAAAGCTTTGGTCAAGGTCTAACCAGTCTAAGTTGTCTCAAGATTAGCTTCAGTTTTGTTTTCAAATGTAAAGTCTTGTAAGGTCTTTCTATCAAGTTGTAAGCTGAAGCTGATTGAAGAACAGACAGAAGAATTACTCTTTGATGTGCAAAAGTGATGGATTTATATACTGAAAACATTATGATTGGTATATTATGTACAAGGTCGATTGGTTTATATACTAGGAATCATAAATGTTGTATGTTCATCTCCTGTCTGAATTAACAAACGTGTGTCTCAAACGCAATTATCCTCTTATCTCGTCGATAGGGAGATCATACGGTGTGTAAAAGATCACAGAAGATCGTATGGATCGTTTGACCAAGCGAGATATAAATAGTTATCACAGCTGAGACAGTTCCAGGATAAACTGTCGGTGTAGGCTGCAGCATACGCAGTAATAAGCATCTTATCTTGGATGGCTTGGTATGCTGGTTTGGGGCACACACTGATGAGGACCTAAGTCGAGATCGATTCTTTTATCTGACATTAAAATAATCTAGATCTCTATGGCTTGACGAGATCCTAAGCCTAAATTAAGGTACAAAAGTATATGCAGATTGTGTATTACTTTGAGTAGAAGTGAAAGGCTCTAGTTGAGCTTGTGTATCTGTATCTTGGGTAATAGCAGTTTGTGTATGACTGTCTGGTACTGGAACTAGGAAACCACATCCAGTATAGGATGGTGACATTCACTGAACAGCTCAAAAGGTTCGTTATGCTAAGTCCTGCAGGCTTATTAAGTTCAAGCATAAGTGAAAAGGTTTGAGTGGATTGATTCAGGAATATAAGATGTTAATTAATTAAATAGCTTGTCAGAGCTTAAATTAATTAACGAGTGTCTGTAACCTTAAATGTGGGGATATACCGAGCCCATGCAACCCGTACCTCAAAACGTGGTAGCAAATAGGTAGGACAATATTGATTCTCTGGTGGAATGAATCAATATTAATTAATTAATTATATTCTGGGTTGAATATGTGAATTAATTAATTGATAGGCCTTATTTGCTATTTGCATTTTGGTCCCTGGTCTGGCCCATGAAACTCAAGCCCAATAGGAGTCCAGTAATTTCCTATAAATAGGCCTCAGTTCCTCAGATCTCAACACACCACAAGATCATAAGTTGCACACAGCAAACCAGAATTTGGGAGCTGTGGTGATCGACCAAGATCTGAGAACGAGGAGAAAATTCTGCTTCTCAACCGGGCAAGGGATCTGATAGAGAATCTTCACCGGATTTTCAGATCGAGTTGGGATACAAATCAGAAGATTAAATCAGAAGGATTTTTCTTCTTCTCTCTCCTCTTTATTTTCGAAAATAATTTTATTATTTTCATAGATTTAATTCCTCAATCTGTTAGGAAATTAAATCTTTGTGCGTGGGAAAGATCAAAGGGCATCTCCGAACACGCGTTCTTCAGAGTTCATCGATCCAGGTATTCCGCATAAACCTTCTTATGCATAATAATATAGGAGCATGCTAGGATTGTTCATAGGCATAGCAATTTATTTTTGATATTCCAATTAACAATCCTTGGCAAACGGACTTCGTGATTCAGTTCACGAATCCCTTCAATTGGTATCAGAGCCAGGTTAAATTAATTGGCTCTATCGGAAAAATAATATTGCCTATGATCATGCATGATTATTATTATTGATTGCATGCAATGGATGGTTTTTGGATTGATTGTATGGTTTTCGTCCTCGTGGTCTCGGGTTAATCCGCCCTTTTATATGGATTCGTTTTTCACCCACGAGATAAATCTGTGGTTAGATTTAGATTTTTAAAATTGTAATTAGGATTATTCCATGTAATCTTTTATTTCAAAAATTAAATATGTAAAACGAAGAACGCGAAGAACACAAAGAACAAAAAACACGAAGAACGAAGGGCCGCACAACGTGTGACAGCGCCGGCACGGCGGGAAGCCATGCACGGCGGTCAGGTGCGGCGGGGTACGGCAGCAGGGCGCGCGGCGGGGCCACGGTGGCGACGCAGCCGCGCGGGGAAACCCTAGGGTTTCAGCGCGCGCGGCGCGCGCACGCACGCAGGTGGACGGCTGTGCGGCCCTGCGCACGCCGGCGGTCATCTTCCCTCCCTCGGTCGGCGTCGGCAGGCGGAGCAAGGTGGTATGGCGAAGGCTCGGGAGGCGGAGGCCGGCGATGGCGGGTGCGTGTCGGGGCGTGCGTCCCCTCTGCACCTCGTACGCATTCTCCAGCGAGCCTAGGTGAGCCAACGGTGGAGAAGAAGAGTGAACGGCGGTTCGGGCGATGGTCGGGGCAAGCCGGGGCGGCGGCAAGAAAATGGGGCAACGGCCGGAGGAGGCGGATTGCGGACTACAACCATGCACGTACATGCATGGCTGTTGCACGATTCCGAGAGCCCTCACGGCGGCGGCGAGTCGTCGGCGGCGGTGGTTCGCCGGTGGTGGCTCGTCGGGCCAAGTTCTCGTGGGCTGTTGGGCTTGCAATGTGTGCCTAGGCCCGCGATTCAGTTAACTAGCCCAGTTGTCCGATTTTCCGATAAATCAAATCTTGGAGGCCCATATTCGGAAAATAAATTCAGATCTCAATCCAAGTAGTGGGAGCCCAGTCGAAGATCTGTATTATTAATTCCAACTTGTAATAGTTAGAATTAAATTTTATTTCGTATCATGGGGCCATGAAGACATTTTTTATTTGCTTTATTATTTGTCTTCGCATGATATATGTGTTTATTTTAATTGCGCAACATACAAGCATGTTGTAGATAATAGGAGCACGTTTACTGCTTTTATTTACAGCTTTAAAGCATGCTATGTGATTTATTTTATGTAATTAATTATAACTATAAATTGGGGGTTCATGCCATGCATGATAGAATTTTAGCAATGTTATAATTATGGCTACATAAAATAATCTGTGCAATTGAACCTTATGAACTAAAAATTACTAAGCTCATAATTTAGTAAGACCTCCACAAAGCGATCCTTTATTGGAAGTGGGTAATTTATTAGGTAAACGTCTACATGTGTAGCTTACTTAATTTATTATTCATAAGTTCTAATAGATAGGATTTCTTAAAACAAACATTTAATTCATGTGAGAAGTGGGAGCTCATGCGTAAACGTCTACATGTGTAGCTTGCGTATTGAATTTTCATAAGTTCTCTAGGGATTGAGTTAAATGAGACAACCTTATTATAGGGATCGGGTGTGTTCTAATAGATCCTTATATGGGAGGGTTGGCTTTGGTGGTAAGCTAGCTTAGATGTTATCCAGAGTATAACTCATTTGTGATGTCCCTGCTCAGTAGGATAATATGGTCTTAAGTTAGTCTCCAATTATTAATTCCATTTGTCTATGGAACCCGGGCATGGATTGGAATTAAAGGACTGGAATTGAAAGATGCAGTCTGGTTAAGTGTTTTGTTGTAAACGTCCACATGTGTGGCTTGCAATAGTAATACTTAGGCAAATTGGAGGAAACATTAATATTGCTTTATCATAAGGTTTCAATATTTAATTGTTTCAATAGTTTGCGACTATGTTTTAATTGTTGTTTCTTAATTTATTGTTTTCAGACATGTCTATTCATATTGTAAACCTCTTAGCACTAAACCCTTTAACCGGTCCAAATTTTCCTGAATGGAAGTTTTGCTTCATGGAAATACTTTGTACTACAAAACATGTCTATGTACTTTTCACGGACCCACTGTCTCCTCAGTATAGGAACTGTACTGGTTATGAGCGAGTGTTCTATGACAGATGGGTAGCTTCTGATAAGTTTGCCCGCAGACTCATCATGAAGAGTCTGTCTAGAGAATTAAAGCTCAAGTATAAGAAATACCGGACTGCTGTTGAGATATGGAGGGACCTTGTGAAAGTATATGGGAAGGTGAGACGAACTATCAGTTATGATCTTGTGAAGGACCTGGTTTGCAAGAAAACGACTGAGGGGAGTTCGTTGTTTCTGCACTTCATCAGTATGATGAGAATCATGAGAAAGTACAGAAAGAGAGGTGGACAAATAAATAAGCGGGCAGAAATAAACATTGTCCTGCACTCTCTATCTGATTCTTATGGTGATTTCATCAAATCTCTCGGTGCCAGGTTCCTCTTCATAAGTTACTCAGGGCCCTGTTGCGAGAGAAATCTGACATGATGGCATTTGAGTTTGCTCCAACTTTGTCAGCTCTTGACAAGGCAGTTGCTAAAGCAAAAGAAATGCTTAAGAAGTTGGATGAAATAGATGAGGCAGAAATTATCACCAGGCCATGCAAACGCAAGCGAAGTGAAGTAAATTGTCTAGTGCCTAACACGGGTAGACAAGGTACGTCATGTGCATTTATAACGGAAACATGTTTAGCATCAATTTCAACCCATTCTTGGGTAGTGGATACTGGAGCTACTGATCATGTTTGTTATACTTTGCAGGGGTTCAAGCCGACAAGGCAGCTGAAGCATGACGAGATTACCATCTCAATGGGCAGCGGAGAGCGAGTCTCAGCAGTAGCCATTGGAGATTTTACTTTATGCTTTGAGAACAATGTTTTGATTTTGAGAGATGTTTTATATGTGCCGGTTTTTCGGCGGAACTTAATTTCAGTTTCCAAGTTATTTTGTGATGGATATTCAGTTATTTTTGACAGTGGAGTTTCTATCATTGGTAATAATGGTGTTATCTCTCATGGCAAACTGATTGACTCTCTCTATATCATTGATTGTATGCATAAATCTTCCGTGAATGTTGCAAACTCATCCAATAATAATAATCATTTAAAGAGAAAGTTTTCTTCCGATGAGGATCAAACATATCTCTGGCACTTAAGACTAGGTCACATCAATCTAAAGAGGATCAAAAGATTAGCATGCGATGGGCTCTTGGATTCTTTCCAAGTGGTACCGCATCAAATCTGTGAGTCATGTATAGAAGGAAAGATAACGACCAGGCCTTTTAAGGCAAATCCGTCTCGAGCAGAGAATGTGTTGGAACTCATCCACTCTGACTTATGTGGACCAATGTCCACGCAAGCTCGTGGAGGTTATGAGTATTTTGCCACATTCATTGACGATTACTCAAGATTCAGATATGTTTATTTGCTTCGCCATAAGTCTGAATGCTTTAAGAAATTCAAAGAGTTTAGGACTGAGGTAGAAAAGAAGCTTGGTAAGACTATCAAGACACTACGATCAGATCATGGTGGTGAATACCTCAGTAACGAGTTCTTGCAGTACTTGTCAGATAACGGGATTACATCCCAGTGGACTGCACCAGGAACCCCTCAACAAAATGGTGTAGCAGAAATAATAAATAGAACTCTCTTGGAAATGGTCAGGTCGATGATGAGTTATGCAAGCTTGCCGATTTCATTTTGGGGATATGCCTTGGAGACAGCGGCCTATTTGCTTAACCTGGTACCTTCTAAATCAGTTCCTAAAACGCCTCTGGAACTCTGGTAAGGGCGAAAGCCAAGTTTGAACAGAGTGAGGGTTTGGGATTTCCAGCATATGTGCTGACAAAGGAACCTGATAAGTTAGAAAGTAGGTGTAAGCTGATGCTGTTTGTAGGATATCCCAGGCAAACAAAAGGTGGTTACTTCTATTGTCCTGAGAATCAGAAAGTCGTTGTCAGTACCAACGCGAGATTTTTGGAGGACGAATATGTAAGAAACCATAGATCCAAGAGTGAAATTGTCCTCCACGAGCTTGAGGACAAGGAAGCAATTCCATCAGGAAAGCCCAGTGCAATGGTAAATCCACCTACAATAGGTGAGGCTATACCAACACTGCCACTAATGCAAGGTATGGGACCAACGCGTACTGTGCCAACTACTGACACGGTTCAGATGCCTCGTCGCAGTAGGAGGGTTGTCCACCAACTCGAAAGGTACATGTTCGTGGGAGAGTCTTCTGACTTGATCCCGGAAAATGGACTAGATGATACCGATCCCTGGACATATGACGAGGTGATATCTGATAAAGATGCAGACAAATGGCTGATCGCCATGGATTCTGAAATAGAATCCATTACGGTTATGGATGTATACCAGAAAACTGATTTGCCAGATGGCTGTCAAGCCATAGGGTGCAAATGGGTATACAAAAGAAAGAAAGGAGCGAATGGTGAAATTACAACTTTCAAAGCAAGGCTGGTTGCGAAGGGTTATAGTCAGAAAGAAGGTGTAGACTATGACGAGACCTTCTCACCGGTAGCCATGCTTAAGTCCATTCGTATACTCCTAGCCATAGCAGCACATAAGGACCTAGAAATCTGGCAGATGGATGTCAAAACTGCGTTTCTAAATAGGTATCTTGAAGAAGGTAGGGACATCTATATGCAACAGCCAGAAGGTTATGTGTAGAAGGGCGAAGAACATTTGGTCTGGAAGCTAAGGAAGTCCCTATATGGACTTAAACAAGCTTCACGGTCATGGAATCTGCATTTTGATGAAGTGATTAAATCCTATGGATTTTCACAATGCTCAAACGAGAGTTGCGTGTACCGTCTATGTGTCAGCAGAAGCGTGGTGTTCCTTGCACTTCATGTAGATGATATTCTCCTATTTGGCGACAATGTGGAAGTATTGTCGAGCATAAAGGGGTGGTTATCCGAGCAGTTTCATATGAAGGACCTTGGGGAGGCAGGATACATCCTAGGGGTAAAAGTATTGCGGGAGCGCAATAAGAGGATGATGACCTTGTCTCAAGGATCATATGTGGATACTGTGATTGCCCGTTCAGCATGCAAACTGCCAAGAAAGGTCTGTTACCCTTCAGACATGGCATATATCTTTCCAAGGATCAGTGTTCGGTGACACAAAGGGAGAAAGATGAAATGAGGAACGTGCCGTATGCATCGGCCGTGGGGAGCCTCATGTATGCAATGCTATGTACGAGGCCAGATATCTGCTTTGCTGTAGGCATGGTAGCGAGATACCAGTCTAACCCTGGACAAGCGCATTGGACCGCGGTAAAGCACATACTCAAATACCTGAAAAGGACTAGAGACTATTGTCTCGTCTATTAGTGTGAGGAGTTGTGCCCTGTGGGTTATACTGATTCAGATTTCCAGGCAGACCGAGACGAAAAGAAGTACACCTCTGGCTATGTGTTTACATTGGGAGGTGGGGCCATATCATGGAGGAGTGCAAAGCAGAAGTGCATTGCGGACTCCACCATGTAAGCAGAATATGTGGCAGCTTCTAAAGCTTCGAAAGAAGCGGTATGGTTTCGAAACTTCCTTCTGGAGTTAGACGTGATTCCTAAGCTTCCCAAGACCATCACGGTATATTGTGATAATTCGGGAGCTGTGGCTAATTCAAAGGAACCACGAACTCAAAGAGCAACAAAACACATTGAAAGGAAGTACCATATTATACGAGAAATCGTAGCAAGGGGTGATGTGCTAGTAGAGAAGATTGATACAAGAAATAATCTAGCGGATCCATTCACAAAGGCTCTGCCTCAGAAGGTCTACGAGATGCATCTACGTAACCTTGGGCTGAGGGCAAAGCTATCCACGTAGAATGTTTGATGTAATAGCTAGATTAGTTTAGACGCGTTATACTCTGGAAAGCACCTGTATAACGCTTTGAGTATAAGTGGGAGATTGATGGATTTATATACTGAAAGCATTATGATTGGTATATTATGTACAAGGTCGATTGGTTAATATACTGGGAATCATAAATGTTGTATGTTCATCTCCTGTCTGAATTAACAAACGTGTGTCGCAAACGCAATTATTCTCTTATCTCGTTGATAGGGAGATCATACGGTGTGTAGAAGATCACGGAAGATCATATGGATCGTTTGACCTAGCGAGATATAAATAGTTATCACAGCTGAGACATTTCCAGGATAAACTGTCGGTGTAGGCTGCAGCATACGCAGTAATAAGCATCTTATCTTGGATGGCTTGGTATGCTGGTGTGGGGCACACACTGATGAGGACCTAAGTCGAGATCGATTCTTTTATCTGACATTAAAATAATCTAGATCTCTATGGCTTGACGAGATCCTAACCCTAAATGAAGGTACAGAAGTATATGCAGATTGTGTATTACTTTGAGTTGCAGTGAAAGGCTCTAGTTGAGCTTGTATATCTGTATCTTTTGTGTTTGACTGTCTGGTACTGGAACTAGGTAACCACATCCAGTATAGAATGGTGACATTCCCTGAACAGCTCAAAAGGTTCGTTATGCTAAGTCCTGCAGGCTGATTAAGTTCAAGCATAAGTGAAAAGGTTTGAGTGGATTGATTCAGGAATATAAGATGTTAATTAATTAAATAGCTTGTCAGAGCTTAAATTAATTAACGAATGTATGTAACCTTAAATGTGGGGACATACCGAGCCCTTGCAACCCGTACCTCAAAACGTGGTAGCAAATAGGTAGGACAATATTGATTCTCTAGTGGAATGAATCAATATTAATTAATTAATTATATTCTGGGTTCAATATGGGAATTAATTAATTGATAGGCCTTATTTGCTATTTCCATTTTGGTCCCTGGTCTGGCCCATGAAACTCAAGCCCAATAGGACTCCAGTAATTTCCTATAAATAGGCCTCAGTTCCTCAAATCTCAACACACCACAAGATCATAAGTTGCACACAGCAAACCAGAATTTGGGAGCTGTGGTGATCGACCAAGATCTGAGAATGAAGAGGAAATTCTGCTTCTCAACCGGGCAAGGGATTTGATAGTGAATCTTCACCGAATTTTCAGATCGAGTTGGGATACAGATCAGAAGATCAAATCAGGAGGATTTTTCTTCTTCTCTCTCCTCTTTATTTTCGAAAATAATTTTATTATTTTCATAGATTTATTTCCTCAATCTGTTAGGAAATTAAATCTTTGTGCGTGGGAAAGATCAAAGGGCATCTCCGCGCACGCGTTCTTCAGAGTTCATCGATCCAGGTATTCCGTATAAACCTTCTTATGCATAATAATATAGGAGCATGCTAGGATTTTTCATAGGCATAGCAATTTATTTTTGATATTCCAATTAACGATCCTTGGCAAACGGACTTCGTGATTCAGTTCACGAATCCCTTCAATTGGTATCAGAGCCAGGTTAAATTAATTGGCTCTATCGGAAAAATAATATTGCCCAAGAGACTGAAAGTTCAGTATGAGACTGATTAGTTTGGGTCTCATCAGTCTGGGACTGACAAGTTTGGGACCTCATTCATCTTCGAACTTATCAGTATGAGACTGACAAGTTTGGGACCTCATTCATCTTGGATCTTGTCAGTCTCAAACTTACCAGTCTAGGGATCAATGTTCGAACTTGTGTCGTCAGCCAGCATGGACTTGCCAGCCTGACTATATCAACATGGAACCTTAGTTCCAATCCCCCGTGCATAGAGACAAGAAGAATCATCTGAGGAATGGTACTGGCAAAGATCAGACTTGAAGGATTGGAGATTCTTTAAAGTCTACAAGCCCAAGACGCTAGTCTAAGATTCCTTGGGCTAATCAATCTAGATTCCTCGGACTGATCAAATGCGCTGTTCTGACATAAAGATGAACAATCACTATCGAATTCAGAAAAAGCAGGAAAAGATACAAGACATTCCAGAAAAGGCTACCAACCCGTGCAAAGATTTGAATCCCACTCATTCGTCTATAAATAGTCAAGAACTTCCAAAGATTCAAGTACCTAACACCTTACTCTCGAGCTTGCCAAAACTCTGCAAAATTTACAACAAGTTAGAGGCTTTCTAAAAGCTTTACCGTGTGTCACCGTTGTGAACACAAGACCTAGAACATTTTGTTATTAAGTTATTCTTGGTGTTCTTTCTCTCCAAGAAAGAACACGACAGTCAAGTATGCTCTGTACTTTAACTCTGACCAAGTTGATAGTTCAGAGGTGAACTATAAAAACCTCATTCTGGCGACTAGGAGACTGCGTGGTGTGCCCACACTCTGAGGAGCAGTGAAGTGAAGAAAGTATAGGGATATTCACAGTGTGAATTAAATCATCAAATCCAAATAAGCCTAGATCGTTCATGGATATTGTAAACAATTAACATCGATAAAACCCTAAGCATGCTCCTATGAATTTAATGCAGTAGATTTTGTTTTAACTTAACTCCGTAGGGTCTGATCCAATCTTTCGCGTTTGAATTCAATCCCTAGATTCCACCACGTGATTTGATTAAAACTGCAGAATAAGAAATTAGAACCAATCTAATTCAAGAATTAATCAAATGAAATAGAGAAAAGAAGAAAGGTTTTTCTCCAGATTAGATCTTCAGATCTGTATCCCATGTTGTTCAATCCTGCTACTGGTGAGAATTCCATAGGATTGTGATTGTGCAGGACATAGTCGAATTTCTTCTTTGCCCAAACACAACAGGCGTCGCCCACACTCTCTCTCTCAATCTAGGGTTTCTGTATTTTTCAAAAGAGATATTATTTGAGAGAGAGAGAACCATTTATTTATATATCTAGGTTGAAACCCTAATGTGCTATTGGGCTCCTTTCAGCATATTTAATTGAGCCAGACATGAGACCTAATGCAAATAATAAAGTGGGCCAATGAATTGATTAATTTTCATGTCAACAAACCAGGACACAATTAATTAATATTAATTCTTTTTCACTACATAATTAATATTGATCTACCCCTTTATTACCATGTTATGAGAACGGGGTGCATTTACTTGAGAATCCTCATATTTAAGGTTACTGGACATCCATTAATTAATTGGAGCTTCTGACAAGCTGCCACAATTAAATAATCTTTTATTTTCCTGAGTAGTACCACTCAAACCTTATCACTCGTGCTTGAACTTAATCAGCCTGCAAGACTTTAGCATGGTGAACATTATTGAGCTCCTCAGGGAATGTCATCATCCTATTACTCGGATATTGTAACCTAACTCCAGTCTCAGACCCAAGATACGAGTATACGAGCACGTTACTCAGGCTCTCCACCATGGCAAGTCAAAGCAACAATTAACCCGTGCATACCCCTAAACCTTCGTTAGGGTTTAGACTCAATCAAGATTGATATCTTGTATTCTCTAATGTCAGAAAGAAGAATACATCTCACTGTGGTCCAATCAATACGCAAATGCACGTACCAGCATATCAAGTGATCAAGACAAATCACTTCTTTCCAACTATGTTGCAGTCTATACCGACAAACTTATCCTCAATGTTGTCTCGACTATGATAATATTTATATCTCACTAGATCAGGTGATCATATTGTCTTATACGATCTACAACACACCGTATGATCGTCTCTATCGTTGATATAAGAGGATACCATCGTCACTCGCATGTATGTTTGCTTAACATATAGGAAATAATGTTAAATGTATACTCATCGTAATAAATTCTTTGTGTATACAAAACCCAAAAATCTCCAAGTTATAGTCAAAGCATTACATCCTCTATCCAAAGTATATAGTGCGTCTATCTAGCCTTGCTATTAAATTAACCACTGTTAGTGGTAGACATCCACCTCAGACCTAGCCCACGAATATGTCTTTCGTAAACCTTCTGTTTCAAGCACTTTGAGAATGGATCAACTAGGTTGTCTCTAGTGCCAATCTTCTTGATTTGCACATCGCCCTTCGATACAATCTCTCGTATGTTGTGGTACTTTCTCTCTATGTGTTTGCTCGCCTTGTGAGTCCGTGGTTCCTTTGAGTTTGCCACTGCACCAGAATTATCACAATGAATTGTGATACTCTTAGGCGAACTTGGAAGCACATCCAACTCCAAAAATTAATTCCAGAGCCATACTCCTTTTTTCGAAGCTTCAGAGGCAGTGACATATTCTGCCTCCATGGTGGAGTCAGCAATGCATTTCTGCTTTGCGCTACTCCAAGATACAACCCCACCTCCCAAGGTAAACACATAACCTGAGGTCGATTTCTTCTCATCCTGGTCCTCTTGGAAATCCGAATCTGTATAACCCACAGGGCACAAATCCTCACTTTGATAAAATAGGCAATAATTCCTAGTTCTCTTCAAATACTTGAGGATGTGCTTTACTACAGTCCAATGCGCATGTACAAGGTTAAACTGATATCTTGCTACCATGTCAGTGGCATAACAGATATCTGGCCTGGTACACAACATATCATACATGAGGCTACTCACCGCAGATGCGTATGGTACAAGGCTCACCTCATCTTTCTCCTTCTGTGTCTCAGGACACTGTCCTTTAGAAAGATGTACGCCATGTCTGAAAGGTAGCAAGCTTTTCTTGGTGAGTTGCATGCTGACCCGGGCTATCATAGTATCCACATAGAATGCCTGCGGTAAGCTTATCATCTTTTTCTTACGATCCCGTAAGACTTTAACCCCAAGGATGTATCCAGCTTCTCCCAAATCCTTTATATGGAACTGTTCAGATAACCAACTCTTAATCTTTTATATCACTCCCTTGTTGTTTCCAAATAGGAGTATGTCGTTCACATATAGTGCAAGGAAAACCACGCTCCCATTGACACAAAGTCAGTATACACAACTTTCGTTCTCCAACTGTGAAAATCTATAAGATTTAATCACATATTTGAAACGTAAGTTACACGATCTTGAAGCTTGCTAAAGTCCATACAAGGACTTCTTAATCTTCCAAACAAGATGTTCTTCATCTTTGCACATGTAACCCTCAGGTTGCTGCATATAGATGTCCCTATCTTCTTCAAGGTAACCGTTTAGAAAAGCGGTTTTGACATCCATCTGCTAAATCTTGAGGTCCAAATGCGCTGCTATGGCAAGAAGTATCCGGATGGATTTGAGCATAACTGTAGGTGAAAAGGTTTCATCATAGTCTATGCCCTCTTTCTGACTATAATCCTTTGCCACCAGCCTGGCTTTAAAAGCCGTAATTTCTCCATCCGCTCCCTTCTTTCTCTTGTATACCCACTTGCACCCTATGGCTGTAAAGCCATCAGGCAGCTCAGCTTTCCGGTATACATCCATAGCGGTTATAGATTCTATCTCAGAATCTATGGAGATGCACCATTTTTCAACATCTTTGTCATTCACTGCCTGTTCATGCCCGTCTTCAAGACTCAAGTCCGAAGACTCACCCATCAACATGTACCTTTTTTGCTGGAAAATAACTCTCCCACTATGACGAGGCATCGGTGCCGTGTCAGCAGTTGGTGCAGTAACTTGCGGTTTTGCACCTTGCACTGAAGAACACGTTAGTGGTGTTGTACCTCTCATAGGTGCACTCACGTTCGCACGTTCCCCTTCCCTTGGAATTGCATTCTCATCTTCAATTTCTTAAAGTACTATATCACTCCTTGTCTTGTGATTTCTCACATAATCGTCTTCCAAGAATCTAGCGTTGGTGCTAACAACGATTCTCTGACTCTCAGGACAGTAAAATTAACCACTTTTCGTTTGCCTAGGATACCCTATAAACAACATTACCTTGGACATACTTTCTAACTTATCAGGTTCCTTCGTCAGCACGTGTGCTGGACAACCCCATACTCTAAACTTTCACATGCTGGGTTTGCGTCAAAAGAAGAGTTCACAGGGTGTCTTAGGAACCGATTTAGAAGGCACCAGGTTTAAGATGTAAGGAGTTGTTTCCAATGCGTATCCCCAAAACGAAATAGGTAAGCTTGCATAACTCATCATTGATCTCACCGTTTCCAAAAGAGTTCTATTTCTTCTTTCAGCTACACCATTTTGCTAGGGAGTACCCAGTGCAGTCCATTGAGATGTAATCCCATGATCTGACAAATATTGCATGAACTCGTTCCCAAGGTATTCGCTACCGCGGTTAGATTGCAATGATTTGATAGTTGTCCCGACCTTCTTTTCTGCCTCAGCCTTGAACTATTTGAATTTCCCAAAGCATTCTGACTTGTAGCAAAGCAATTAAACGTATTTGTATCTCGGGTAGTTGTCAATGAAAGAGACGAAGTACTTATACCCTCTATGAGCCTGTGTGGACATGGGCCCACATAAATCAGAATGAATCAATTCCAACACATCCTCTGCTCGAGACTGACTACCCTTAAAAGGTCTAGAAGACATCTTTCCTTCAATGTAGGATTCTTAGACTTGATAAGGTACAGGCCGAACTAAGTCCAATGTACCGTCATCTGCAAGTCGCTGAATTCGCTTCAAGTTGATGTGACCCAGTCTTAAGTGCCAGAGATATGTAAGATCCTCATCAGAAGAAGTAAACTTTCTCTTTCTAGGATTATTGTTGGTCCCTGATCAGAGTCATGATAAGTAACCTAAAGCTACTTAGAAAATGCAGCGGAATATATAAAGTAACTTGCACTTAGTTTATTTTCAAAATAATTAGCTCGAGGTAGGGATTAGGTTTGTTTCAAAGATATACTCTAGCAACTTGATGTTGCTAGGTTTTAAATCAAACAATAGAAACAATAGAACAGTAAGAACACACAATATTTATAGTGGTTCGATCCTTAAAGATCTACGTCCACTCATCAGTCAAACACTGAGAATTTCACTAAAAAGATATGGTCAAGTACAAGGAATCGCCTATCTCCTGTAGAAGGTGGTGAGCTTTCGAGCCAGCCACTACAAGACTATCCTCCGTTACTTGGATCTTCTCGGTCGGCAGCTAAGGCTAAGTCAAGGGTGCACCTTCGTAAGACTTATCTTTACTGCAATGGAAGCTTTATAGTTCCTTCCGAACTTTCCTGGTTTTGGCAACAGCCCGTGGGAGTCAATCTCTTTTGAGAGATGTGACTGCTGGATGCTTCCTAGGATGGAAGTTATCCCAATGATAAGATTCTTAAGCAAAGTCAAGGAATCTCTTCAATGTAGTGTCAGATATTCAATGAGAGGGACACTACGGTTGTTGAGAGCTTTGATTTGTTCTCATTAAAGAGCTCTCAACTGACTACTCTCTTTTGCTTTTGTTCGCTTTGTAAAAGGTATCTCTCACTAGGTATCTTTGTGAGTGTGAGCAGTAGCTCTTCTCTCTGTTTGGACTTCTCTTTTATATCTGAGATTCAAACTTTGAATCTCCAGACCCGTTAGACACAACGGTCCTCCTTGTCCAAAAGAGTTACTTACTTTATCGTCCTTTCCGGCGTGTACAGTGCCTTTTTACCTACTTCGGGTAAGGCTTATCATCCTTGGTTGTACTTTTGTCAAAACGGGCGTATTAGCAAGTGTTTGCTAGATGTTCCTTTGCTTAGCATTCTATCGGAGAATGCTGGGAATACTCTGCTAAGCGGTTTGATTGCTGAGCTCTTCTAGCAATCTGCTAAGTCTTTTTGATTGCTGAGTTCTTCTAGCAATATGCTAAGTAATAGCGAATGCTGACTCCTTCAACATTCTGCTATCTCTTGATATCTTGTTTCCTGATTGCTATAGCTTCTAGCAATCTCCTGAGCAAACAGTGAATGCTAACACCTTTAGCATTCTGTTAGATCTTTACTGTTGACTGCTGAGTAAATGCTCCTAGCAGTCTCTTCTTTCAGCATATGTTTGCTAGCATTTTAGCAATCATTCTTCTTAGCACTTTGTCTGCTATCTCTTTAGCAGTCATCTCTTTTCAGCATTTGACTGCTTACTCCTTAGCAGTCACTTCGTCTGCTGGCGACTTTAGCATTTCTGAAGTTGCTTGGAACCTGATTTTCTTAGTTCCATTTGCTGAATCCTTTAGCAATCTTCTCAAGCACTTCTAATATATTACAACTCGATAGATTTCCTAAATAGGACATTACAAAAGGGTTGCTAGACTATGCTAGAATTCAGCAATGATCGACCAAACTAATTAAGCTTTGATTCAACAAAACTTTTACAATTTGATCCTAAGGGAGATTTACAACATAAATCAAAGAATATTTTCCTAATAATTATCAATATCAAATGAATTACATGAAGAATTCACGGAAGACTTATGATGACAGTCAATGACACAGAGAGAGTTATTCAGCATTCTACGACAGATAACATCGTTATTACCAATGATAGAAACACCACTATAAAAAATAAATGAATATCTATCAATGAAAAGTTTGGAAACCGAAATAAGGTTCCACAAAAAATTTGGCGCATATAAAACATCTCTCAAACTCATACTAGAATCATCAAAGTACAAGGTAAAATCTCCAATGGTTGCTGCACTCACTCGCGTTACATTCCCCATTGAGATGGTAATCTCATCATTTTTTAGCACCCTTCTTGGTGTGAACCTCTGCAAAGTGTAACAAACATGATCAGTAGCTCCAATATCCATTACCCACGAATGAGTAGAAACGGATGCTAAATATGTTTTCGTTACAAATACAAATAACGTACCTTGTTCTTTAGCATTTGGACAAGTCAGCTTCCCGCAACCAGCACATCTGTCTTTCTTTGGAGAGACCTTTACTTTCTTCTTCCTCATTGATTTATCATCACTGTCTGCTTTCCTGAACTTGCTTTCAGCACCTTCTTGTCCTACCTTAGAGGTAGTCAAACTGGTACTGGAAACTATCAGATCAAGCTTCCGTGCAAGCATGGAAGATTGCTCCACTACAAGGTCCTCAAGTAACTCATGCAGAGCATACTCTCCCTTTGCAGTAGCAATTTCCTTAAAATCATGGCATGATTCTGGAAGAGAATTCAGGATGATATCAATCATGCCTTGAGCACTGATATTACCCCCGCACAGTGTACAATCTCATGAGCTCAATCTTAGACATCATGTGCGATGCCACCGAACTTTCTTCAACCATTTTCTTGCACACAAGATCGTGTACAAGTCTATAGTTGAGAGTCTGTTCCACCTCGCCAAAAGCCGTCAAGAGATCGTTCCAGATCTCTCCACCTCTATTGAAGTTTTCATACTTGTGCTTTAGGTCTCTAGATAGGCTAGTCGTGATAAGCCAATTAGCGAAATCGTCGGCTGATAAGCTCATTATTTCACTCACTTATCTATATACCCGAGGGAATGACACATGGAAAAGAGAACAAACGGGAGCGATTTCCAAGTAGACGCAGCCAGAAAAAGAAGGGAAAATGTGGAACTGCCTCCACGTTGATCGACACACACCATGTGTCGATGGACGTAACCTTAGGAGCCACGTCGATCGACGCAACAGTCACGTCGATCGACACACGAAGGAAGTCAGACTCAGAGTGTTCATCGGCAGAAGCAGCGCGACGTAGAAAAGGGATTGCGACAATTTCACCCATGTCAACCGATGCAAATCGGGGAAAGCTGCAATCTAACTCTGATCCGATGGTTCTGGAACTCAAGATGCTTCCGGCACACCTCAGGTATGGGAAGTTGAAAAAATTACTACGAGTTCTACGGAAGTACAAGTCCGCCATTGGGGGGACATTGAGAGACATCAAGGGGATTAGCCCCTCATTTTGCACACACAAGGTCCTTCTGGAAAAAGACACCAAGAAATGGGGGATGCAAGTTGTCAAGAACAAAGATGGAAAGGAGGTCGCGAAGGACCTGCCTGGACCCGACCTCCCTGATGGTGATTGAAGACTCCGGGGGATAAAAAAAGTTGATGTCTGAGATCAACTACCAGGTATCGTTCCCTCTCTAGTCTGATTTTCAAACTTATTCCACTCTTCGAGTTGGAAATAAGTTTGGGGGGATGTGGACAAGAGATGGAACATCCTATCTTTTATTTATTCTGCTTTTTGTCTTTAATTTTTCGTACCTTTCTATTTTATGGGGAAAAATTTTGAGTTTTGAGATAACCTGAATGAGATTGTGAGATTAGAATTGATTGAGGGTTGAGTATTGAATTGATTGAGATTGCGGTTAGATGCCTATGAATGTAGAATACCGCATGATATGACAGATTTGACACTTATACTTGCATGCTGATTGAGCTGATTTGAAATTGACTGTGGAAGAAAATTTTTGAATCCTTGTGTGAGAATTTGAGCCTTTATTTCGTTTGATGTGAGATTCACATGTGTGTTTTGATTTCTCTAGAACTTGCCTATTTTCTGTGTTGAGACTGCATAGTGTGCACAAGTTTAGGAAATGATATTAGGCCATCTTTGTTAACCCAATATCCTAAACACTGTCCCTTCACAATAAATTTTTCCCTAGTTAGCCACTTTGAGCCTGTACAATTTTTCTTTCCTTGTCTATGAGATAAAGAAAAGTATTGTCTCACTCGTGTCTTGAGTTGTGGTATGTATGGGGATTGATTAGTGAATTGGTGATAAGATATGATAAATTAGTGGTGAAAAGATGTGTGAAAAAGAAGCTCAAAGAAATAATTAGAATTCTCATAAGCTCTCTGAAAAGAAAAGAATACAAAATTATCGAAAAGAGCATAAGAGATTCAAAATGAGCTATAAAAAAAATTGAGTTTGTTGATGTATATGAGGAGATAAGGTGGATGATTATAGATAGTGGTTGGAGATGTTGAGAGTCATGAACTCAATTGATTTAGTCACTTGGCCATATTTCCCTACCTTATCAGAAAAAGCCTACGTTACAACCTTTCGAAAGTCCTTTTTGATTCTAGATTTGTGTGCACATTCTAGCAGTGGAGATATTAGAAAATCTGCAAGCCTATGGTAGAAATTTCTTCATACATGTTGTTGAGTGCTTTCATCTTTACCTTAAACACTTGAGAGTTGAGCGATACACTTCCTGTGAGTTCTTCCACGGTTGATGAATTTTCCGTCTCTTTCAAATTGCTTGTGGGTAGTGGATTCTTGGTTCTTGACTGTGATGAATCTTGTGAGGCATTGCACTTTAACCACATGATCTTTTGATTTCTTTCTTGCCTATTGATTGAGGACAATCAAACGTTCAAGTTTGGGGGAGTTGATAAGCCCATTATTTCACTCACTTATCTATATTATTTTCCTACTATTTTATGTAGATTTGTTGAGTTTATATATATATTTTATGCATGATGCCAATATTAGGTGGTTTTAGGTGTGTTTTGATGTTTATGCAGGTTTTAGGCCTAAACTCACGAGAAAACCGTTCCGAAAGCAGTGACGTGTAAGAGTAGCAGTGAAGAGTTTTTCCACAAGATGAATTCGGGCTATTGGCGCATGGAAATGGATGATGCTTTGAGTTAGCTCTCCAACGCAACTGGAATCGGGTCAATCGGAGTTCGGGAGAGGAAGTTATGGCCAAAACCGTGAGACCGCGCAGAAAGGGCTGAGTCAATATTTCCACGTCGATCGACGGGGATGCCGCGTCGATCGACGCGGACCTGCTGGCGCGGGAAATTGGCTGAATTCGAGATTTTTCATATCTTTAGCCTAGATTTGATATGATACACCTCCACCTCTATATATATCTTTGTAATTTCGATTTTAAAGAATTCTTCATTCCAGATTTCAGATTTTGAGAGATTCCAAGAGTTTTTAGGTTTATGTTTGAAGACATATTTTTGTGGGAAGACATTCAGACCCAAGTTTTTATGCAATTCAGTTTTTATCTTTCTATGATGAATATTACTCTGAATATGTGTAACTAATCTCTTCCTCAGATTCTAGGGTTTCGAATTATCAATGTATACATGTTTGATTAATTGAATTATTTTCCCTTTCCCTTCGTAGTTTGTGAAATCTGTGCTTATTCATAATCTTGATTTGCTGATCACATCTTAGGATTATCTAGTTGATTACTTGAGATGTAACTGTGATAGTTTTCAATGGAAAGAGATTTTCACAATATAATCTGATTTCTTGTCGTAACTGAAGGAGATCGATTGTAGGGATAAATCTGTAAATCTTTGGAGTTAGTTAATTTATCTTGAGACCGAGCGGAGATAGGTAATTAATTAATCTACTTTATGAATTGTCAAACAAAGAAGTTCATAATATTTTTCTGATGTTTCACTACGAAGAGGAATTAAAATTGGGAATTAATCAATTCATTCATCCATGTCATACTTGATAGGTAGATATCCCTGGAATCTGTGCTCCTCTTATTTGAATCCAAAAGCCTTTTAATTTCCTGTTTAATTTTCATTAGCAAGTATTGCGATTTTCAAAACAACTAAAACTTTTTAATTGATTTTCCTAACCAGTATTTTGAGAACTTATGATTTAGTACTTAAGGTTTTTCGTTGCTTCATTCCCCTGGATCGATAACTTTAGGGTTTACAAATTTATTTGCCACTATTTCTATAATTAATATGTAGAAATTACAGTGATCATCGGCTTCCTCCTATCTATCATAAAAATCAAGCTGAAGTTCGCAAACTTTATCATAGTCAGGCACAAGTGGATCTATATAAAGAACATATGCTTGATTTTTTAGATAACGAATGTACTTGATGCAAAAACTCCATTCAGGGATGTTCGGACCAGTTAAGGGATTTGAAAACAAATGCATTGAAAACCTCTTGATAAATCAAGTACAAATATTCTCCACTAATAGCTCAAAGGTTCCCACCGCAAGCTACACTCGTAGACGTTTACAATGTCACCCTCAACCAGACTGCGGGTTTTAAGCCCCAATCCTTTAATTTCATACCATGTCAAGAAGTCTTAGATACATGAAATTAATAATTAGTGTAAAAACTTAGATCAAGCCATCTCTCAAGAACAGAGAGGCAACAACTGTATTATATCCTCAGATGCTTCTAAGCAATTAGCTACAAATTTAACTCTAGCTAAAAGAGATCAGTTAGCATGGTGTGAAACCATACCGGCATGACCCTTAAAACCTTTGTTATCTATAATTTGAATCAATCCTAGAATACTTATGAGAAAAGAATTACGCAAGCTACACTCGTAGATGTTTACACAAAACCCTCATACTACTCACTTGATTTAAATGGTTTGTCTAGAAATACTAACAACTGCAGCCCATGCACCTCTGGAAATTAGCAAGCTACACTCGTAGACGTTTACTAAGATGAGAGACACACTTACAGCCTAGGATCACTTTGTGGAGGTCTTTTGATTTTAATTAAAAATCTGCTAAGTATTTTTTACTCAAAAGATTTTTAAATGTGCACATAAATAATTTCATGTCATTATATTTTACCAATTTTTTTCATGTAATTAAACATGTCCTAAAATTAAAAATATAATCCAACAAGAAATTAATCACATAAGCATGCTTTTGAAAGCTATAAATAATAAAGCAGTAAAACATGCTTTCCTATTATCTACACATGCTTATTGCGCAAATAATAAATCACACATCATACGAGGGCAATTAAGACAAACAAAAATTCCTCGTGGCCCCAAAAATAGGATATAAAAAAATCCTATCTATTACAGATTTTGAATTTGAATACAGATCTTCAAATCTTTGAAATCTTCACAAATCTTCAAGGGCCTTGATTTTCTCAACCACCAAATCTTTTTGGATCTAGGGTTTTGTGAATTGAAAATTGGTCCCATAACCGGACTGCAAACCCTAGGATTTATAACTGATTGCACCACTCGTCAAATCACGAACCTCCATCGTAGCAACAGCAGCTGTCGGCTGACAGCCACCACTACTGCTGCCTGCCAGCCATGCATCGTGTCGCCTCGCCAGTTTCCACCTCGTTCTTCGTCCCGTACAAATTATAGATTCAAAAAAATACAAATAGACCTAATCTATTACAATTTTTCCTATCAAATCTAATCACAGAATTCTCATGATTTTACAAAACAATTTAATCCAAACACGGAAAAACCACCGCAGATTAAATTGAATGGGTTGCCACGAGGAACAAAAACCAAAACCATCCACAACAATAAAAAATTAATTCATGCATAAATCGAATAATTGCTTATCCAACAGAGCCATAAAACCGAAACCAAGGCTCTGATACCAATTGTAGGGATTTTCACATTGCGAATTGAATCGCCAAATCCAAATAAGCTCGATCGTTCATGGATATTGTAAACAATTAACATCGATAAAACCCTAAGCATGCTCCTATAAATTTAATGCAGTAGATTTTGATTTACCTTAACTTCGTAGGGTCTGATCCGATCTTTCGCGTTTGAATCCATTCCTTGATTCCACCACGCGATTTGATTAAAACTACAGAACAAGAAATTATAACCAGATCCAATTTCAAGAATTAATCAAATGAAATAGAGAAAAGAAGAAATGTTGTTCACTAGATTAGGTCTTTAGATATGTATCCCAATGTTGTTCGATCTTGCTACTGGTGAGAATTCCACAAGATTGTAATTGTGCAGGACATAGTCAAATTTCTTCTTCTCCCAAACACAATAAGCGTCGCCCACACTCTCAATCTAGGGTTTCTGTATTTTTCAACTGAGATATGATTTGAGAGAGAGAACCATCTATTTATAGATCTAAGGTTGAAACCCTAATGGGCTATTGGGCTCCTCTCAGCATATTTAATTGGGCAAGACCTAGGATCTAATGCAAATAATAAAGTGGACCTATGAATTAATTAATTCCCATGTCCACAACCCAGGACACAATTAATTAATTAATATTAGTTATTTTTCATCACCGAATTAATATTGACCTACTCCTTTATTACCACGTTATGAGAAGGGGCTGTATTTACTTGAGAATCCCCATATTTAAGGTTACCGGACATTCATTAATTAATTGGAGCTTCTGACAAGCATCCACAATTAATTAATCTCTTATTTTCCTGAGCATCCACTCAAACCTTATCACTCGTGCTTGAACTTAATCAGCCTGCAGGACTTTAACACGATGAACATTATTGAGCTCCTCAAGGAATGTCCCCATCCTATTACTCGGATAGGTAACCTAACTCCAGTCTCAGATTGTAGTACACGAACTGTTGTTAACCAAGATGCGGGTATACGAGCACGTTACTCAGGTTATCCACCATGGAAAGTCAAAGCAACAGTCAACCCGTGCATACTTCTGAACCTTTGTTAGAGTTTGGACTCAATCAAGATCGAGATCTTGTATTCTCTGATGTCAGACATAAGAATACATCTTACTGTGGTCCAATCAATACGCAACCGCACGTACCATCATATCAAGTTATCAATTCAAGACAGATCACTTCTTTCCGACTATGTTGCAGCCTATACCGACAGACTTATCCTCAACATTGTCTCGACTGTGATAATATTTATATCTTACTAGGTCAGGTGATCATACTGTCTTCTGCGATCTACAACACGCCGTATGATCGTCCATATTGGTACTCGCATGTAAGTTTGTTTAACAGATAGGAAATAACGCTGAATGAATACTCATCGTAATAAATGTTTTCTGTCTACAAAACCCAACAGAAAGTACAAAGGATTGGGCGAGTGAGCTTGTGGACTGAAGGATGAGATATTTTTCAGCATGCGATAGATCATGGGAGCACCTTGTCTTTATCACTTAGTGGATTTCCAGAAGAGTGGGCGTAGGACCTTTTGGTGTTCGAACCACTATAAATCCTTTGTCTTTTTATTGCTTTTTTTATATCAGTTTTCATATCTTAAAATTCAACACTCAAGTGTTGAAGTATAGACTGAAACTGACTCTTAAGATCATCGGACTTAAAACACAAATGAGTTTTAGACAAACCAAATTGAGACTGTCACTAAGTTTGGGTAAATGCAAGTTTATCATTAAAATATTTTGATGTGCAACATACTTATACTCTGAAAGCCGGGACCAACAATACGAATACAGAGCCCAAGGAACCAAGGAGAAATAATCAGAAATGTAGCAGAAATAAAGAAATAACAGATAAAAATATATAAAAAAAATATTGAAAGCAAGTAAAAATGTGGGTGACTGTTTATTAAACAAGAATAGTAGGTACACAACAAACTGTAGCAGGTCAAGCAACTACTGCAGCAGAATTTCAACTAAGCGAATAAGTGTTTTATGTGTGCAAAAGTGATCAGATATGAAAAATGACGAGGTTCCCCTTATTTATAGATCATAGGGGGCCCAAATACAAGTTAAAAGGCCCTAAAAAATCCTAATAGTCATTGTCCCCATGCTTTTAGGAGAGGTTGCAGTTGTTCCCACGTTTTTAGGGGTAGTTGCAACTTCTTCCATGATCCTAGGAGCTGTTGGAACTACTGGACGAGTTTACAGCACCTTTTCCGTAATTGCCAGCTCCTGCCTGTTGACCACGACCTCCTCTTGACAACCTCCTTTAGATGACCTTCTTTGGGAAATCTACTTAAAACGGCCTCCTTTGGGAGGTCCTATTTGGTGACCTTCCCCGTAGACCTGCTCTTACGACCTGTTGATAATAATCTTATTTAGTTATCATTTTGGGAGATCATCTTAAGGGGATCTCGTTTGACAATCAGCTTCGGGATCCCTCCTTGAGGTGACTAGCTGGAATTGTTCTTCTCTTCAGATTAGTTGGAGTTGACCTCTTTTAGAGACCTCATTTTAGTAGATCTCATGTAGAGACCTCCTTTTAAGTAGCAACTCGAATTAACCCATATCGGCTATTTACGAGCTTCTTCAAATTGTGTCTTAACCTGATCATCGATCTAAAATTGAATTCCAATCCATCTTCTCCAAATAGGTTTAATTGAAACCGCTTAGATCTCAACCCAACACTAACTAACTAAGTTTATTGGAATCTCAATCCAGACTTAAAGGGATCCAGTGAAAATATATATTCTTTTAAGTAATATTCTTGGTAATTATTTCTTACTTTTTAATATTTTTACTAATTAAATATAATTTTGATGATATAAATAATTATTTTATTGGGATCTTTGCCGAGGCTAGTAGGGAGGCAGTAAAAAAGATTTTCATTATTTTGACAATCAAATCTTACTTTTTTATTAATATTTGCATTTGATAATTTAAATAGAAATTTTGATTAATTAAGTCCATTGCATCTTTAAATATTATTTTAAGACAAAAATTTCTATGAAATGGTAAAACATTTCAAATAGAATATATATTATACTACGCATTCACAAAATACTCATTACTATACTTAATATCATTTACACGTATGAATACATTATTTGATTTTTGATCGAAATGCAAATTCTGAATGAAATACGTTAGTGTAAAAAACTTAATTTAAATAGATAGACTTAAAATCAATTTCGAAGAGAATGAGCTAACACACATCTAAGCAGGAAACCCATATTTATTTTGATGTGCTCTGTCACGTGACATTCAAATTATGACTTCTGAAAAGTAATACTGTTTTAGCCAAATTAACTAAATGTAAATGTTTTTACCTAAATATCAAAATTGAATATTTTAATTGGACTAGAATCTTAGTTTAATTGAACTTAAACATATTCTTCTTGAGCCAAAAAGACTATTTTTTTCAATATTTTTCTTCTATATGTTTTTTAAAATTGGGCTGCAAGATTAGAGTCGCGTGCATCTTCCTGAGCCAAAAATATTTTTAATTGAACTTAAGCATGTTCTTCTTGACCCAAAAATATTTTTTCAGTATTTTTCTTCTTGAGACAAAATTGAATGGTTTTCAATACATTGTTTAATTCCTAGTTCATCCATAGGACAAACATGTCATAAACAAAAGTTAATTCATATAACAATTTAAATTTTACAATGTTCTGTAATTTATTTAAGTTTGAGTTTATGATGCAAACATGTTCACAAAAGAATATCATCTAAAAAAGCTGAAAAGAAATAAAAGAATAAGAATTGAAGAGGTAAATGAGACTAAGAAAATGTTTAATAAAAGGGCCCTTTTTATTTACAAACGCCTAAAATATAAGGGTCTACCCTAGTGATATAACTTGATCTTATCTTCATGTAAATGCCACAAGGACTATTCATCTTGACAAAAACTTGTAAGAAAAATAAGAGGAAAAAAAAACAGAGAAGAAAAAGGGAAATCTATTAAACAAGACTCTAAACACAGTTTGAACAGACAAAATAGACACTTATTCTGCACGGGGCAAAGATCAAACTTGCAATAATAATCTTCAAAAAAAGCTGCACCAAAAACATGTTATTTCATATAAAGAACGACGTTATAACTAGAGCTGCCCCCCTTATGAAGATCTAGAGCAACACATAGCAACAAACCGGTTATCTACACATCCTCTTTAACCAAAAATAAAAAATAAAAACGAAAAATCATGAATAAACTGAACTTGTAGTGTCACTTTCCTTACCTATATAGTTTCAATCACTCACAGGCAGCAGATGAAGAGAGGTTGTCCAAGAAACTGAGCTCAAAGCTGAACTTCCCTATCGTATATCCAGCTGAAAGGGAGCTTCGGTGCCTGCTTGGCGCGTCCTTGAGCTCTCTCCTCTAGCCGTCTGATTCTTGGACTCAATCCACAGAGGTAATCCTGAGCTTTCTGCCCTTCTGAAGATAGTCCGGTTAGATCTGCAATTTTCCATCTCCCCACCAAGTGTTCTAGAATGTCTGCATAGTCTCTTGCTGTATACACACCAAGGCGCTGGGCGACAGCTGAGAAGTTGTCGAAGAGGTTGTCATCGCGGCCATCATACATCAAGTGGGCTGGCATGGAGATTTTCTTCCTCATCATGTCGGAAAATGCCAGCACTGTCCCATCGGGGTCAATCTCGAATAGCTTCTCGACGATCTTGGTGTATGCAGTTTCGTGGCGTTTCTCATCTGAGGCAATAATGCCACATATCTGAGCCAGCTTGAGGTCTCCGTGCTCCCTGGCATGACGGGCTGTGTTTCCATGGGAGATGAAGGTAGCCCTTTCTTGGAAGGATGTGTAGATGAACCCGAGGTAGGGATTATTTTCCGTCCTTGGATCCTGAAATGTTTCAGAGCATGTAAGAAACCGAGTATTGATTGAATTATAGAAACGAGACAGGGGCTGCAGAAGACGGAGTTGGTTACCATTCCTGATCCGATGAGATACTGGATGGTCTTCTCGATTTGCCTCATATCCACTCTTCCAGTGAGATAAAGATACTTATTCAGAAGGTCTCCATGCCTATTCTCCTCAGCAGTCCATGCTCTCGTCCAAACCGCCCACGGAGTTGAGCTTGCCCCTGTTTCATCCCTCACGCCATCTAAAGTGTTGATCATTGTCTGGTATGTCGGAAGGGCTTCTTCAGTGATCATGTCTCCGACTAGAACAACAAGATAATCATCAGGAATCTCCCTCGCTCTGTCTCTTAGTTCCTTGACCTGGTCGTGAAATCCATCGGAAGAAGGATCTGGCAAGAAATCCTGAGGCTGCCAACATTTCTCCACGGGTTTAAGGTGGATCAGTATGTTGTCCTCAGCCCAGCCTTCTATAGATTTGAAGATCTCGACTTTTTGAGGGGGCATTGAGTGTGTAACTTGAACGTGAACCTCACGGGGTGGACTGAAAGGCTTCCTGACCGTCTCAACCTCCCTGTGCACATTCGAAAACACGAAAAAGAAAATATCACTCGAAATATAATGATAAAAATGTCGATACAAATTCATAAACACTCCCACAAAAACTTGTATCAGCACAAAAATAAGCAGAATCCATCTGCTTTCATCATGTGCTACTTAAGAAGATATAAGAACTTTAAAAAAAACTACGATGTCTGCATTAAACTCGAACAAGAGCAGCAGTATCAACAAAGTTAGCTTTGTTTGCTTCACAAAGTTAGCTCTTGTAGGATCACTACAGATAAAAAGTACACATTTTCAGGTATACAATCGCGATACAATTACTGGACGAGACGTCTATAATCCATATGTAGGAGAAAGGAGGACTTTATACACGTTTTTATGGCAGGGGGAGCCACTCTGTTTGATCAATCTCAAGAGAATCACCTTCACCGGTATTACATTCTTGCAATGTTTGGAATTGCTTAGTTTCTTGCTGATGGATTCAACTGTAGCGTTCTTGCCAGGAAGGCAATGCCCATGCATGGATTTATATCATTGTTTAAGGATTCACAGCATCAGTATGTTACCCCATTAATACATGGCATGAAATTTTTAAAAAGTAGATGTGGAGCCAAATACCATGATTTCATGAATAAATAAAACATACAGATTACAGCAGCACCAGAATATAATATATACAATGCAGAGAGAGAGAGAAAGATTGAACGCCGTACAAGTAAAGGTCCCACAACAAGATCTACATCAAGTGGAACTCCAAGATCTTAATATTATGTATTTCACAGGGTTTTATTCTTTCGAGCTGCAATTTTTTTATGCAGGAATATTTATGAGAATAGTTTTGGTCAAAGTCTAATACCTCAGACAATAGTCAATTACTACAATCTTTGCTCTTACATAAATTGGTTGGTTTATAATTTAAATGCAGATGGGTATGGTGCATAGGAGGACCTACAAGACAAATATGTATTTATTACAATTTTGTCACATTTTATATGCTGATTCTTCACCTCGAATCCATATACACTACATTTAATAACCCCGACATGGACTGTTCCTATCGTTTATTCTATACATATTGCCAAAATCTGTTCACATAAATGTTCCATTGCATTAGAAATTTGAAACTCCAAAGCATATATAATCCCATCAAAAACATGATACGACAAGATCTTACATCAAATGGAACTCAAACTCAAACAAAAGGAAAAATTCAAGAAAATTCGCAAATAATAGAATATCACAACCTTGATGCAGTGAAACAATGATTAATCAATAAAAATGATCAGGAAATCATTCAAAAAAGAAAAAAAAAAAAGAAAAAAAAAAAAAAACCAAAATAAAGATTGAAAGAATATTTTGACAAACAAGTGTATAATAAATATGAAAAGGACTGCAGGTGAGGATCTAGACCAACTAGTCTCCACTGATTCCACAGAGCCATTAAAGCCACATAGGAAAGAGAAAACTCAGACACATGAAGCAAAAACTAAGCCTATCATTTTCAGTAACTGCTCACGTAAATAAGGGAGTCTTGACATCTTGTATAAGACCATTGAATGAGTGAAGCCGGTAAGATTACAAATATGCCATTGGATGTGTTTAGATCCGAAAATCTCTGCCATGCTTGGTTTGACACCAATTTTTGCGAATAATCTAAAACATCAAAACATTTACATTTTCCTTCTGAGCTGGACAAATATATAATGCCATAAAAAATGTAGGCAAATAAATGTAGATTTTTTATAACGGTTACAAAAAGTGAACAATACGTATTCAATGCAAATCATTTATTTAATGATTAAACATATCAAGAAAAAAAATTATAAAATTGCAGTAAAACCCCCTCCACCAACCCTCACCTGCCCAAAAATCACTTTCATTCTCAATCAATTCAATCATGAAACGCCAGAAACTGAATAATATATTATTATATTCATCAATGCCGTAAACATTGAATACGAAAAGTTTACAGCAGTATTAACAAAACTATCAAACTAATCCGATAATAACAGCACGAACGTGGATTTAAACATCAAAGCAGAAAACCTAAATCAGGAAACGGGGAAAATAAAACAAATTTGATCCAAAAAAATCCAATTTTTTACGCAAAGAAGATCGATAACTGCCCCGAGCAGAAACCGCATTCGAGAAATTAGTGGATTTCCACATTTAAGAAAATAGGGAAAAAAATGAGAATACAGCTTACTTTGAACCAGAACGAAGAGTGGAAGCCATGACGAATTTAGGAGATCTGCAGCTGGCCGCCGAAGGAAGAGCGAAGGAAGGACATTTTGGTGATTGAAAGTTGATGGTATTCAGCTTCATCGCCATCGCGTTTGCAGGAATTTTGTGTAGATTTAGTTGGTCTGGATTTTCAGGTTGTGTTTCCTCCACAGAAGTAAGGAAGTGGCAAATGATGTGAGAGAGAGAAAATGGTGGGGCAAGGGAGAACTTGCAACTGGAGGAGGGGGGAGAGGGGATAATCTGTGTGTATTTATACGTGTTTGTGTGAATTTGCAACCTTATTTATTCCCATATTATGACGTCATTGCCCTTTTTAGGTCAGTCCTTTTCTATAAATTCTTATTTTCTATTTTCTATTTTTATGATTAATTTTTATAACGTTGAAAAGTGTGAATATATTACTAAATATAATTATTTAAACTATTAATTTTATTTTGAATTAATGGCAAAAGTTTCGATAGCAGAGTTAACATTTTAGCAAATTTTTTGGAATTTTGGCTCGTCAATTTTTTGTTTCAGAATTTTTGCATTCTCCCATTATTAATATGAAACAAAAATTAATAATTTGAACACATAATTAAAATGTAATTATTTTTACAAAATATGTATGGAGTTAAATTACTAAAACTGACAACATTAGGAATTATAATGTAACTTTATAAATATCTCGTCATTTTTATAAAGAAAATGGGCAAATAATTAAGCTCAAGTCATGATCAAGTAATTTAATTTGATTTCAACACTTTCAAATAAAAATCATATGTATTTAATGGCAAAAACTTGCGTTAGGCAGACCTAAACGGTTTAGGCGGGTTTTATCCTACCCAAATGGGTTGACCCATTCTAAATAGGGTTTATTAATCCAAATTAGGGTATATTATATGAGTTTGAGCTTGGGTTAATGGATAAAACCCGCCTTGAGAGTGTCAAAGTTTTTGTAAGTCCAACATTGAGATGTCTGAACATCGCTTTGTTAGACTTGAACAGTACTCTGACACTACGATGTTTATCTTACCCTTCCTGCAAGCGGTCACAACAACCTCCTAAGTTTTAGGGATTGTTTGTAACCCTAGATTTCCACAGTTTTTCAGTTCCAATAAATCTAGGAACGTGTAAATTGTTATTACTAACCTTATATTATTTAATATTGTTGTTTATTTTGTTCCTAAATAATAGGGAATGCCTCCACTACATTAACCCACTCAACACGTGAGGTTGTGGCTGATCGACGGTTACCTAGATCAAGTGGGAAGGTGGGAAAGCTTCGTGCAGCACGTCCAAGGAGTGGAGAAGTGGGTACGAAGATGTGCATTCCAAGCAAGAATAAATAGAGCACGACAAGCTTGAAGAAAGGTTGAGCAATTACATTACACCATCAAGCATTCCATCTTCAAGATTGTAATTGTGCCTTGCCCACCCTTATTGATCGCTCACAATCTGTGTCCTCACGACATAATCCATCTCCGGTGAGTTGTCCAACGGTGGAGGAGTTAAGAGGTTACCTTGCGTTCAGATTGATAAGGACGGTTTGTCCATAGATACTAGTTTAGTGTCTGTGTAGAGTGAGAATTATTCAAGGGAGTGAACCTAGAATAATTCGAACTATTTGTTATTTGTTTCACTTTGTAAAAGTCTATTTTATTTAGTGAAATTGTTTTAAGGCCGAAAGGCTCCCTGGGGAATAGCAATATTACCCAGAAAATTATCCGCTGCGTCTTTCTCTAACACCAACATTCAGTCTAACATTGCAGTGTTTAACGTAAACTCGGGCACAAATTCTATCAATTGGCATCAGAGCCGCTGCTTGACTCACTAAGTAGCAAGATCCTGTTGTGCAGTTTACAATGTTAGATCCATCAAATCAGACAGGTCGCCCTCCAATCCTCGAGAGCAATGGGAACAATTATCCGATGTGGAAGTCCCGCATGAGGATGTTCATCAAATCTATTGATGAACGGGCATGGGCAGCTGTTCTTGACGGTTGGGCTCCTCCGAGATTGACCGTTCAAAATCGTGAAAATCCTGCAGAACCTACTACCACTGTTAAACCGGAAGGGCAATGGACAAATGAAGAGCGTACTACTGCAAATTTTAACTCACGAGCTCTTAACGCTATTTTTATCTCTGTTGATGTTGCCTGTTTCAGGTTGATCTCAAACTGTTCAGAAGCTAGAGATGCTTGGTTAATTCTTCAAGGAAAATGCGAAGGAACTGCGAGTGTGCGAAGAACAAAAATGAGGCTTCTTACCACTAGATTTGAAAATCTGAGGATGTCAGAAAGCGAAACCATTGCTGAGTACTATGAAAGGCTGGCATCTATGGCAAATGAAGCACAAGCTCTTGGTGAACCAATTGGAAATGGGAGACAAGTTAGTAAGATGCTGAGAACTCTCCCAGAAAGATTCAATATCAAAATTTCTGCCATTGAAGAAGCCAGAGATGTTGATACCCTGGAGATAGCTGAACTTGTGAGTATTCTTACAACGTTCGAGATGAACTTAATGGATCAAAAACAAGAGTACAAGGGAAAAGGAGTTGCTCTGCACGCTGGGAAAAGTACAAAGGATTCTCCTCCTTCAACACCGAAAATTCAGGAGATTGTTGAAGAGTCTGATGAGGAGACACTTGATGAAGAATCTCCCAGCCTTGCTCTCCTCACTAAAAGATTCAACAAGTTTATGAAAACGTACAAGAGAGACAACTCTTCTTCCAAAAGGAGAGGATCTGGCTCATCAACAACATCCCCAAACTCCTCCAACACCTTTGTGAGGAAAGGAGGAGATAGTTCTTCCAAAAAGGAAACCAGGTCTTCCTCTGAAAAGACTAACATTGAGAATGTTAGATGTCATGGATGCTCAGGAATTGGACATTTTGCAAATGAATGTCCTACGGTACAACGAAGGAAGAAACTGAACTTCAACACCACCTTGAGTGAGGATTCTGACTCTGAAGAAGAGGCTGAGACTGTGAACCATATTTTGTTTCATGTTCGGATTGAGGAATGTGATGAGACAGAAGATTGCATGGAGACAGAAGACGAACATCCTGATGTTCCTGAATCTGTTGAACAACAGAATGTGCAATCCATGGAAATTTCAGAAGCAAACTCTTCTCACCTTTCTGAAACTAACTGGTATTTTGATAATCCTCTTATGACTGTTTACAGGGAACAAGAAGGAAGTATGCTAAATACCACCCCAGAAGAAATGAGCAAAATCAGCCACTACTTCAACATGGTGGACGAACAATGTGAAAAACAAAAGGAGCAACTAATGAAGGTGTCTGAGGAAAACCATTACTTAAGGAATTAGTTGGCTCGTCTAGAAGCCATGTTAACAAGAAGAGATCAGGAAGTTTGCATTCTGAAAAGTCAAGTAAGTGAAGCTGATCAAGTGTTTGACCGAATCAATAAAGGTAAAGAAAAACTTGACGAGATTCTTTCTGTCAAACCATCTGATGGTAGTGGAATTGGTTATGACAAACTTAACACTGTCTATCCAGATATGTTCCAGTCTGAAGAGAACATAGTTAGATTTTCCAAGTCTGACACGGGCATGTTAAATAATCAAATGTCTAATACCATCATGTCAAATAAGTCCGAAAAATCTAGAGTGTATGTTTGTCACTACTGTAATAGAGTTGGTCACATAAAACCTTTTTGTCGTATTAGAATTGCTAATGAAAATAGGAAAAGAAAGTGTTTGGTTGTGTATACTTCACTAAAGACCAATGTTGCAGGTACATGGTATTTTGATAGTGGGTGTTCTAGACACATGACAGGTGACAAGTCATGTCTTACTGATTTCAAAAAACATCCATGGAGGAACAGTCACTTATGGAGGGGGAGGTAAAGGAAAAATTTCTGGGAAAGGAACACTAAATGTTCCAGATTTTCCTAAACTACAACATGTTTTTTATGTTGAAGGACTAACTGCTAATCTCATTAGTATTAGTCAATTGTGTGATGATGGCATGGTCGTCAAATTTGACAAAGATACATGTGAAGTATATGATTCAACTAACAATTGTATCATGTTTGGAAGTAGGTCCAGTGATAACTGTTATCAAGCCGGTCAAGAGGGAAAATGTCTTCTGTCCAAACCAGACGAGGCTGAAGTTTGGCATCAAAAAATGGGACATGCAAATGTCCGAAGTATCCAGAAGCTACTCAAACATGATGCAGTTAAAGGAGTACCACAACTGAAGTTCAACACTGATAAAATTTGTAATTCCTGCTTGAAAGGTAAGCAGACCCATGCTTCACACCCTATTGTGAAAACCATCAACACAAATTCATGTTTTGAGTTACTGCATATGGATCTCATGGGTCCTATTGAGGTAGAAAGTATTGGTAGAAAAAAGTATGTTCTTGTTATTGCTGACGATTTCTCACGTTTTACTTGGGTTGAATTTCTAAGGGAGAAATCCAAAACATTCGAAGCATTCAGAAAGGTGTACAAGAGAGTTAGAAAACTTTATCATGCCGATGTTGTACGAATCAGAACTGACCATGGAAAGGAGTTTGAAAATGAAAGTTTTTCTAATTTCTGTGAAAGAAAAGGAATCTCCCATGAGTTCTCTGCTCCTAAAACACCCCAACAAAACGGGGTAGCTGAACGGAAGAACAGAACTTTACAAGAGATGGTGAGAGTAATGTTACATTCTAAACATCTCTCGAAGAGACTATGGGCAGAGGCTGTAAGTACTGCGTGTTACCTGGTTAATAGAGTGTATCTAAGACCAGGAACTAAAATGACACCATATGAAATTCTTAGTGGGAAGAAACCAAATCTCAAACATCTGCATGTTTTTGGCTGTGTCTGCTATGTCTTAAATGATAGAGAATATCTGACCAAGTTTGATTCTAGATGCAGTAAGGCTTTGTTCTTGGGCTACTCTAGTAATAGCAGAGCATATAGGGTATATAATTTGAACTCTAACACTGTCCAAGAATCTGTGAATGTTGTCTTTGATGATGCAGGTGATCTTTTGGAAAAACAAGACAAAGGAAATGCCATGGATCTGGTTGAAAATGGACCTGAACTATCAGCTGAAGATGATCCTGATGTTAGACCTCCTCAAAGTCCAACAACAGGTCCAACATCTGACTCGGATGAAGAATCTACTCCAGGACACCAAATCACCAACATAGAAAGAAGAGAACCACCGCTGAGAATAAAAAGGAATCATCCGACATCACAAGTCATTGGGAATGTCACTGAAGGCATTCAAACAAGAAGAAAATCTCCCGTGAACTACAAGGAAATGGTAAGGCTGGTATGTTTAACATCAAAGTTTAACATCATGTATGTTGGTTGTTATCTCTCACTTACTGAACCTAAAACTGTTGCTGAGGCTTTAAAAGATGAAAATTGGATTTTGTCCATGCAAGAAGAACTAAACCAGTTTGTTACAAATGACGTGTGGACTTTAGTACCTAGACCTGAAGGAAAGAATGTTATAGGTACAAAGTGGATTTTCAAAAATAAGAGTGATGAACATGGGAATGTTGTTCGAAATAAGTCTAGACTTGTAGCTCAGGGCTACACATAGGTAGAAGGCATAGACTTTGAAGAAACATTTGCCCCTGTGACTAGGTTAGAATCCATTAGGCTTTTGATTGCAATTGCTTGTGCCTCGAATTTTTCTCTATTTTAGATGGATGTTAAATCAGCATTTCTTAATGGGGTACTAAATGAGGAAGCATATGTTGAACAACCGAAAGGTTTTGAAGATCCTCAAAAACCACACCATGTCTATAAACTCAAGAAGGCTTTGTACGGGCTTAAACAAGCTCCTAGGGCTTGGTATGCTCGTCTAACTGAATTTCTTCTTGGTTTGAAATTCACTCGAGGTAATGCAGATAAAACACTCTTTGTTAAGCACATTGGTAATGATTTCATTATTGCTCAAATATATGTTGATGATATAGTTTTTGGTGCCACTGATGTTAAATTGGTTGATAAGTTTGTTACCAGCATGTTAGAGACATTCGAGATGAGCATGGTTGGAGAATTGAGTTACTTCCTTGGATTACAAATTAAGCAAACCCCCCAAGGAGTGTTTGTATCGCAAAGCAAATATGCTAAGAACTTGGTGAAAAGGTTTGGATTGGAGTCAGCTAAGCACATGAGGACACCAATGGGATCAAGCAAAAAATTGAGCAAGGATCCATGTGGAGTAGGTGTTGAACCTAAACTATATCGAGGGATGATCGGTAGCCTTCTGTATCTCACAGCTAGCAGCCCAGATATTCTCTTCAGTGTGGGAGTGTGTGCTCGTTATCAATCAGATCCTAAGGAATCTCATCTCAAGGCCGTCGAAAGAATCATTAGATATGTTGCTGGTACCTCTAACATGGGCTTGTTTTACTCTAAGTGTCTCAACTCTAACATCACAGGATTTAGTGATGCTGACTGGGCTGGAGATGTTGATGACCGCAAAAGTACCAGAGGAGGTTGTTTTTTGTTTGGAAACAACCTAGTGTCTTGGTTTAGTAAAAAACAAAATTGTATCTCTTTGTCAACCGCAGAGGCCGAGTATATTGCAGCGGCTAGTTGCTGCACACAATTGATCTGGATGAATCAAATGCTGGAGGACTATGGTATGCACTCTGAAACTCTAACACTATTCTGTGATAACTCTAGTGCCATAGAAATTTCAAAAAATTCAGTTCAACATTCTCGTACTAAACATATAGATATCAGACACCACTTTATTCGTGATTTAGTTGAGAAGAATTTGATTTCCTTAAAGTATATTTCGACTAAGGAACAACTCACAGATATATTCACTAAAGCTCTTGATTTTGAGAGGTTTTCCTTTCTTAGAAAATCTCTTGGAATGTGTAACGTTCCTCTTTAAAATAATGTAATCCATTTGGCAGGTGTATCTCTATGATGTTTATAGTTTGTCTTCTTTCTGACCTTATTTATTTCCATGTTATAAAGTCATAGACACAAGTGTGAGGTCAAATTGACTATAAAGCATGGTGGTGTTTGTCTTGAATCCCTACTTGCCAATTAGTACTATGGACAGGATGTTGTTAGAACACTGTTCATGTGGAACTCTTGTGCAAGAAAAGTTTTCAAGCTAATCAACTAGTACTGGAGAACGGATGTGATTAGGCACACGATCTCTGTGGAAGGTATGTTGATTTGTGGTCAGTTTCAACTTTAACATCATAGTGTTGTACATCTGTCTGTTTTTTATTGTCGCCAAAATTAATTATAAACTTGTTTAAAAATGATTATTATTCATATCTACTGAGTTGATCTATTTTCGAAATATCTTGGTAGGATAACTCATATATCTTTTCCTATTTTTCGAACTTAAGTGGTTAAGATATTTATGGGTTTTAAAGATTATGTTTAACTAGGGTTTATTAGGTTGTTTGGTATTTTCCCTATTTTTCGTTTAAGTTGTTATTTTCTTAAGTATTTAATTTCCCTTCCCCAAGCCGTCCCATCTCCATCTTTTCCTGAACCCACTAACCGAGGAAAAACTTTTGAGCTTCTCCTCTCTTCTCTTTCTCCCTGTCTTTTCCTTCTACAGGTCACAATCTCTCTCTCGCGTCGCTTGCAAATGGCGGACAAAACTCCTCCCATCAACGACCTTCTTCTTCAAGCTCTCCAAAACCCAGATCAACTCCTGCAACTGCAAGAGTCGATTAACAAAATCATGGCCAATCGCTCCTCTTCGGGTCCATCTTCCTCCATTCCTCTTGCCGAACCACTGGCCTCACCTCCAAAAAATCCTCCTGAAACTGCTCCTGCCCCACAAAACCCTACTCTACCAAACCCCTCACCTGAAATTCCTTCCGAACCTCTTACTTCAGAAAAAAACTTCGGCTGATTCTGAACCATCCATACCCGCTACCACGGAACCTCAACTCTCCGACCCAGAATCTCCGACACCGGCTCACCCTACTGCACCTCCACCCGAACCGACTCTCCCTCAAACACAAAATCCTCCTACATGCCCTACTGAACCATCCCACGACCTCTCCACCCTACTCATTAACCCTGATCCGGTTGCTTCAATTGTTCCTGGAGAAGAGGAAAATCCCATCAATCCCGACGACCTAGGCGATTTAAAGAATGTTGTAGAGACCCTCAAGGAATCCGGTGCACCTCGTTTTCCTGAACGCAGATCTGGGCGGATTCTTGAGGAAACCATCAAGCGAGGACGCATGAAGAAGACTGCTAAGCGAAAGAAGAAGGGAAAGAAAGCTGTGTTGAAATCTACTCCCCATGTTCCTGGTGAAGACTCTCCTGCTTCAGAGTCTGACAACCCTATGTCAGACTTCGATTGATCCGCTTCTGATGAGAATTACAAGATCGATCTTGCTGATCTTGTTGCTGAATCTGAAGAAGAATCCTCTCAACTTCTGAGAAGAAAGGAAAGGCACAAAAAGGTACTCAAAGGCAGACCACCTCCTCTAAACCTCCTCAAACATCAACTTCCAGAAGGCCTCGTCGTACTAACAAAAGAGATGTCTCAGATACTGAGGCAGCAGAGGTACTCCGGTAGCTGAAACGACCTAGGCAAGCTAAGTCCACTTCTGAACCCCCTAGTCTTCAGAGTATGAAAGGTACACCTGTTAGCTATGCTTATCATAGTGACTATGAGATTGACAAGGCTTATAATGATAGACTTTATCATTATGGTGTTAAGAATGTTCTAGGAGCTCTTAAGACTGGGGACTTTAAGATTGAAAGGAACATGGATTCTGAATTGTTTGCCAAGTATGGTTTAGATGTTTTGCTTAAGAGGAGAGGCTTACTGAAAACAGTGTCAGATATTGAGGGATTTGAGTCTGAAATGGTGTATGAATTCTATGCTAACATGATCAAGGAGGAAGTATTTGACTCAGAGAAAGTGAAGTTTGGCAAGTTATATGTGAGGAGGCATGTCGTTCAATTCAATGATGCTGTGTTCAATGATTTGTTTGGGCTACCCTCTACTGATGTTAAGTCCAACAATGCTGCTGATGACAAAAGGATGATCACTGAGATCACAGGAGGTAGGATCACCAAATGGTCATCCAAGATTCCCTCCTCATCTCTGACATGGAAGTACGCTGCTCTCTATAAGATCGCAGTGTCAAATTGGACTCCCTCAAAGAATGCCACCATCATTACCAAAGAACAAGCTGAGTTCATCTACCATGTGGGTAAAGGGCTGCCCTTCAACTTGGGTCAATTGATTTTCTCTAACATCTTCAGGGTCATCACCAAATCAGACAAAAGTGATCTGCCATACCCATGTTTCATCTACGCTCTTCTCAAACATCAGGGTGTGCCAGAACAAGATGAGGATGTGGTGACTGAGACTGCCCTCCTTGACTTCGAACAGACCTTCACCCGCACAGACAAAAGAATCAAAGATCTGCCCTACGAAGAGTCTGATGATGACATGGAGATCGATGCAGGAGACGACCCAGTTGATGATCCACCGGCTCAATAGGAAGCTGCCTCCTCCACTCCAACACTAACCAAGTCTGCTGCGCTGAAGAGACTTCTACATGTTATCTCCCAGCTGGAATCTGTCCTCACCGAGCTCAAAGCCGTTCACACTGCTCTTCTTCCTGCTAACCTTCAGGGGGAGAAGAAATGACTGCACATGGAGGACATGGAGATGTTGTGGCAATCAAGTTTGGATTCCTGCCTCTCTTATCTTTCAAAGGCTCGACTGCTCAACTTCCAGTTGGTGGATGCAACTTGAATTCTCTCTACTCTATCCTTTATGTTTCTGCACTTCAAAACAATTTTTATTTCAGCTTTTAAGTTTTTTTTTTTGGATATTTTAAGATTCAGGGGGAGACGTCTTTTTACTCATTGTAATCTTTGTTTTGGTTAATGCAATTTCCTTTTTGTCATGGTTGATCCATTCCTTTCTTTGTTGTGTTGGTTGATCCAGTTTTTCTTACGGTTTTCGTCTTTGTTGTGGATGATCTAATTTTTCATTACTTTGTCTTGGTTGAACCATGTGCTGTGGAATGCTAGCAGGAAGGCTAAGATTAAGGGGGAGATTGAGAGTGTCAAAGTTTTTGTAAGTCCAACATTGAGATGTCTGAACATCACTATGTTAGACTTGAACAGTACCTTGACACTACGATGTTTATCTTACCCTTCCTGCAAGCGGTTACAACAACCTCCTAAGTTTTAGTGATTGTTTGTAACCCTAGATTTCCACGGTTTTTCAGTTCCAATAAATCTGGGAACGTGTAAATTGTTATAACTAACCTTATATTATTTTATATTGTTGTTTATTTTGTTCCTAAATAATAGGGAATGCCTCCACTACATTAACCCACTCAACACGTGAGGTTGTGGCTGATCGACGGTTATCTAGATCAAGTGGGAAGGTGGGAAAGCTTCGTGCAGCACGTCCAAGGAGTGGAGAAGTGGGTACGAAGATGTGCATTCCAAGCAAGAATAAATAGAGCACGACAAGCTTGAAGAAAGGTTGAGCAATTACATTACACCATCAAGCATTCCATCTTCAAGATTGTAATCGTGTCTTGCCCACTCTTATTGATCGCTCACAATCTGTGTCCTCACGACATAATCCATCTCCGGCGAGTTGTCCAACGGTGGAGGAGTTAAGAGGTTACCTTGCGTTCAGATTGATAAGGACGGTTTGTCCATAGATACTAGTTTAGTGTCTGTGTAGAGTGAGAATTATTCAAGGGAGTGAACCTAGAATAATTCGAACTATTTGTTATTTGTTTCACTTTGTAAAAGTCTATTTTATTTAGTGAAATTGTTTTAAGGCCGAAAGGCTCTCTGGGGAATAGCATTATTACCCAGAAAATTATCCGCTACGTCTTTCTCTAACACCAACATTCAGTCTAACATTGCAGTGTTTAACGTAAACTCGGGCACAAATTCTATCACGCCTAAATCGTTTAGGCCTGCCTAACCCAAGACCTTCCCGTATTTAATATATATAGAGAACATTCAATTCTAAAGTTTTACTTAGAGAGTTTTATCCCATTTGTCTGGAGTTTTATTTTATATTTCAATTTCAATGATCAATTTCATCGTCGATCATTGTTTGAGTTAGGTCAAAAAAACCAAGTGATGTTGTTTAATGTACATGTGTACTCAGTGGTGTATCCAAAATTTTCTACAGGAGTTATATTAGATTTTACCAAAAAAAAAATAAAAAATTGAATAATTGTTATGGTTCATTTCATTCTCAACCCCTCTTACCCATTTTTCTTCATTTTAGCCTAATTTTATTTTCTACAACTTCTTGTTAAATGAAGCTAACTTATAAGATAATCAAGTCACAATACAATAAAAACAAAACAAAATAAATTGATTATGGGGTGTGTTACAGCCCCCTCGATATTACAAGTAGATCGGCGACTGTATACACTAATTGATAGGTTATTCTTAATATATGATTGCATTAAAGGATGTCATACATCTTGAAAACAACACCATTTTGTTTCGGAGATAAAATTTAAAAAATTATTATTTATTTATGCATGGACTTGATGTGGAAGATTCATTATGTTAGTTCGTGTTAATTTGGTCCCATCAATAATAGGAGATAAAATTAATTAATGTAATTAAAGTATATAATAAAATCTCCTAAAAAATAATTGGGATATAATTCTTGAAAGGTAATGAAATACTCTATTTTTGTTTTAATTTACATATGTTTGATGAAAGTAGATATGATGGGCAATAATGTAAATTTAGAAAATGTAGCTTTATAGATCAGTAAATATTGCTCATTTTTTCTCCGTTTTACCGAAAAGCTGCATGAAAAGTAGGACATTAAGACAAAAAAGAAAAATAAAAAAAAAAAATTTCTGTTAGTTCGTTCCACTGCATGAATCACACTCGTTGCACATCTTCTGTTATATTCCCTTCACGTCTCCATTTCATTTTCCTTTTGCCGATTTCACAAACTTTCATTTGCTTCAATTTATCTTTTATATGAAAAAATATTTGAATTTATCTTTGAATTTTAATAAACTATCTAATTATATAGGAGGCAAACATTTCTCGACTGTCACTTTATGAAAAATTAGACCCAAACTTAGCCGACCCGATTATTCCTTCAAGTCCAATTATCATTTTTACGAGAGTGAGTGCGGGGAGGTGTGTACCGATACCGTGCACCCAAAAATATTGAGATATATATATTTTTTATAATAAGTGTTAATAGTGGTATGTATATAATATGTTTAAATTTATGTTCCTACAAAAATTGTGCTACTACAAAGTAGATAAACTGATCTTTTGCTCAATAAAAAATAAATAAAAAATCTAAATGCATAATATTAAAAAACAGAGGCGAAGTAGTATTGAGAAAGATATTTTAAGAATAATTTGTGAAGTGCAATATCTAGACAGTTAGGATATTTGATAGAAATATTATTTCTTTATTTTCTGTTTTTGTGGGTCAAAGAATGTAAAAATCATCTTAAATAGTTTCAGCACAGTCGAAAAATCTTAAGTTTCGTATAGGTTCTTTCATCGAGTTGTAAGCTTAAGCTAATCTGAAGACTCTAGTATGCACAAAAGACTCAACAGACTAAGGTTCACGACGAACTCTACAAGTCTGGATGATTATGAGTCTAGCTGAAGTTTGAATTTTGCCAAGTACGGATCCAACAAGTATGATTTCATCGATTATGTCATACTTACCAGCATAGGGACCAAGCACACTTCAACGGATGACGTCATTAGCATGGACATGAAAGTATGAGGACACCAGCATGGACTTTCTAGTCCAGGACCCAGTGCACAAAGACAATGAAGATCGGTTGAGAAATGAAATAAAGAGTACAAACTTTAAGGATTGGAGAAGCCTTATAGTCTTTAAGCACGAAACTCCAAGTTTCGTTACCTAGGACAACCAGTTCGAGGTTCCTCAAACTGACGAATACTGTCGTTCTGACACAAAGACGAAATGTCGTTGTCAAAGTAAGAAAAAGGTGGAGTGGGTGCAGAATTTCTGGAAAAGCACCACCTACCCGCCTAGCAAAGTAGCCAATAGAGACATCCGATGGATATTTTCCAATTTGCCTCTAACGGGCATTTATTTCAAACTTTCTACCTCACGGCTATAAATAACGGAGAACTCCAACAAGAAGAAGGTTACACACACGCGCACTACAAATTTACAATGCATACGATCTATGAACTCAATACGCAATCACCGAACCGAGTACGCAAAAGCAAACGACTTTTAAGCTTGTTACTCATGTTCAAGGCTCTAAAGCTTTTCCGTGTGTCACCTAAGTGAACACGAGACTCAGAACCTTAGTGTTCTTCAGTAATTTCTTGGTAGTCTTTCTCTCCAAGAAAGACTACAACAGTCAAGTATGTCTTGTACTTTGACTCTTACGAGCAACCTGCCGTTAAGGAGATAGTTCAAGGGGGAACTATAAACACCCCATTCCGGCTATGAGGAGGCTGAGTGGTGCGCCCACACTCTAAGCAGCTACGAAGAGAAGAACCAAGCAAGGACCAAGCGAGTGCACTTGTGGATCGGTGGACGAGGCATTCACCGACATACTATAGATCATAAGAGCACTTGTAAAGTTCTAAGCTTAGTGGATTACGAGACCGAGTGTCTAAAGAGTGGACGTAGGACAGTTTAGTCCGAACCACTATAAATATGTCTGTCATTTACTGCTTTCTTCATTTTGTCAGCTTACTTATACTGTAATACTCAACACTCAAGTGTTGTAGTATATACTAAATACTGACACTAAGCATATTCAACGCTCAGTCACTGAACGAGATTTGACAAACCAAGCTGACGCGCCACCATCAACTTGGGTAAGTGCAAGCTTACCAAACAAACAAATTTAATTTTTGCTGTGCATATACTCTTTACTCTGATAAACCGGGACCAACAAGTGGTATCAGAGTGGCCAGTCCTCACAAGCTGGTTGTTTTGAGTCTCTTGGGACCGGTATCCATTCCTTGCACATTTTCTTTGTATGTTAGCTCAGGTACAATCATGATGAACATGATAAAGCTGTCGTCATAAAATCCAGAAAAGTACGAGATGTGGAAGAAGAGGTCTTCCATGCAGCTAAAGAGCATTCATCCAGAGATGATAGAGGTACTAGAAACTGGGACAATAAACGTGAAGCACAATTTACTCAACATCAATCAACTTAGCGATAAACGTGATCTTTATTGGCCCGGTAGATAGAACCTCAACCATTTCTGGATGGACATTCTTAAGCATGATCAATGAGCGTTTCTTCCATATCTCAAAATCTTCTGATGAGTACTTCGCAAGCTTTGTGATTTACGCCATCTCTATGTACCTAAGCTTAAACACACAAAACAGAGACCAGGTGCAGAAAAAACAGAGATCTGGTCCTAAGTGAGTCAACACAACCGTAGTCTGTAAGAACCTTGGTGCGTGATACCAGTTGTTGGTCCCAAAATCAGAGTGCAATTTTGTGTAGCGAAAGGTTTTGTGTAAGCAGCGAAAGTAAATATAAGCGCAAGCGCTGGTTCGTTTAAACAGAGTAAAGTCAGTTTTGTGTTTAGTCAGTTTAAGCTTAAGTCTCTGTTTCATTTTAAGTCAGTTTCACAGTTTATACTCTTCAATACTTGGACAAGTATTGAAGGTTTCAATAGTCAGTTTGTGAAACAGAAAAAACGAGCAAATAAATGGAAAGCAGTAAAGCAGCACACAGAGATTTACAGTGGTTCGGATTTCAATAACTTACATCCACTCTTCAGACCCAAGGTCTGGATAATTCACTAAGTAAATACAAGCCTCCTTATGATCTATACACAGTTCGTGGCACCTCCGTCCTCCGGTCAGCTGTGGCACTCGCCTAGGAACTCTTTGTAGACTCAGTGTTCAGGTTGAAGTGGGGACGCACCCCGCAGCCTCTTTCCTGATGGATGGATGTTTACTAATTCTTCCTAGAATGGTTGGATGTTTAAAGGTTCTTCCCATAACACAGGTGGTTGGCATACGCCCGTGAGAATCAGTCCCAGACTAGGAAACTGACTGCTATAAATATATCTCAGAAAGATATATTCACCAAATAGAGCTTCAGCTTAAAGCTTCAGCCTCGTGCTAAGAGAAGATAGCACAGTGGGTAACTTGAGTCGGAGACTCAAGTCTCGTGTTTAGAACACGGAAAACTCCAAGAGAGTTTTAGTGGGAGAGATGACCTGAATATGTCCTTTGTCTCTTTAGACTAGTAGATTTTGAATTTTGTTCATGTAACCGTTTAAGGTTGAGAGGGTAGGTGTTTATATAGAGAGGAGAACCAATGACAATTTGAATTTCTATCTGTTAGACACATAAATCCAGACGTTAGACTCATGGATTATATTGTCCAATCGTAGCTCATGCCTTAGGTGAAGGGATTCGTGAACTGAATCACGAAGTCCGTTTGCCAAGGATCGTTAATTGGAATATCAAAATAAATTGCTATGCCTATGATTAATCCTAACATGCTCCTATTGATTATGCATAAAGAAGGTTTATGCAGAATACCTGGGCTGGATTGCGAAACGCTGAAGAACGAATGCGCAGAGATTCCTCTTAATCTTTTTTCCACGCACAAAGATTAATTCCCTAATAGATTGAGGAATTAAATCTTATGAAAATAAAATAATTATTTTCGAAAAACAAGGAGAGAGAGAAGAAAGAAAATCCTCCTGATCTGATCTTCTGATCTGTATCCCAACTCAATCTGAATATCTGGCGAAATTCCCTTCAGATTCCTTGCCCGGTTGAGAAGTAGAATTTCCTCCTTGTTTCTCAGATATAGTCGATCACCACAGCTCCCAAATCCTAGTTTGCTGTGTGCAACATATGATCTTGTGGTGTGTTATTGTGTATTTTGATCTGAGAACCTGAGGCCTATTTATAGGAAAATACTAGACTTCTATTGAGCCTGAGTTTTCATGGGCCAGACCAGGGACCAGAATGCAAATAGCAATTAAGGTCTATCAATTAATTAATTCCCATATTCAACCCAGAATATAATTAATTAATTAATATTGATTCATTCCACTAGAGAATCAATACTGTCCTACCTATTTGCTACCACGTTTTGAGGTACGGGTTGCATAGGTATATCCCTACATTTAAGGTTACAGACATTCATTAATTAATTTAAGCTCTGACAAGCTATTTAATTAATTAACATCTTATATTCCTGAGTCAATCCACTCATACCTTTTCACTTATGCTTGAACTTAATCAGCCTGCAGGACTTTAGCATAATGAACCTTTTGAGCTGCTCAGGGAATGTCACCATCCTATAATGGATGTGGTTACCTAGTTCCAGTACCAGACAGTCATACACAAACTGCTATTACCCAAGATACAGATATACAAGCTCAACTAGAGCCTTTCACTGCAACTCAAAGTAATACACAATCTGCATATACTTTTGTACCTTCATATAGGCTTAGGATCTCATCAAGCCATAGAGATCTAGATTCTTTTAATGTCAGATAAAAGAATGGATCTCGACTTAGGTCCTTATCAATGTGTGCCTCACACCAGCATACCAAGCCATCCAAGATAAGATGCTTATTACTGCGTATGCTGCAACCTACACCGACAGTTTATCTTGGAACTGTCTCAGCTGTGATAACCATTTATATCTCGCTAGGTCAAACGATCCATACGATCTTCCATGATCTACTACACACCGTATGATCTCTCTATCGACGAGATAAGAGGATAATTGCATTTGCGACACATGTTTGTTAATTCAGACAGGAGATGAACATACAACATTTATGATTCCCAGTATATTAACCAATCGACCTTGTACATAATATACCAATCATAATGCTTTCAGTATATAAATCCATCATTAGGTCTCCTTTCTGCTCTGCCCATTTGTCAGTGTACTATACACTAACTTTTTGTCAAACTCCATTGCAGCCCGAGGAACCCAGTTTGGATAACCTCGTACTGATTTAGGCATTTACAAATGCCCTGAGTCTAACTGAGGCTTCTTATACTGACTTTTGAGAGTCAGTACAGCTTAGCCCTCATACTGATTTCCCACGGTCAGTATGGTAAATCCTCATACTGACGTTTCATAGTCAGTATCGGAAACACCCTCATACTGATTTCTCCGGATCAGTATGGAAATCCCTTAAACTGACTTCTTCTTAGTCAGTTTGGGAAAGCCCTCATACTGACTTCTTCTTGTCAGTATGGATAGACCTAAAACTGAGTGCTCCAACTCAGTTTTCGGTTAAGGCTTGGCGTGTTGATAGTCAGTTCTCGAGCATTTTCCATTGCTTGATCTTCAGCCTAAGTTCTATTCCAACTCGATCGATCGTATACAAGGATTACAGTTTAGAACTCTAGAAACTGAAAAAAACCGACTAAGAGTGGTTTTGACATATTAAAACATTTATTTCTAGAGGGATTCTAGATATATGATTCTAACAACTAAGTTATAATTTCATACATTATAGTGTAATTTCAACCATAATGTATACATAACATGTAATTCTTAAGAAGTAAGTTATAATTTCATACATTATGGTTCAATTTCAACCATAATGTATACATAACATGTAATTCTTAAGAACTAAGTTATAATTTCATACATTATGGTTTAATTTCAACCAAAATGTATACATAACATGTAATTCTTAAGAACTAAGTTATAATTTCATACAATTGGCCAAGAACTCGCTTAATTGGCCTAGAATTCGTCCAAAATGACAAGAATTCGCTAAATTGGGCTAGCCCTCGGCCAATTGAGATAGATTTCAATTTTTTTTGTTAAAATTGGGGAAGAATTCGGTCATACTCCACCCCATTTCAGTTTTTATTGTCTCACATATTGTAATATGTTTCGTTTAATTGTGTTAATGTGTGGACATCAAATTCCAATTCAAATTGCTTGTGATTCCCATGATTTATATTTTATATTATCAAATTGTTTATGTATCCACTTAAACAAGATTTTAATTTTTTAATCTCATAATTTAATAATTTATGACCTATAATTTCAAATTAAAAGAGTGATTATAACATTTCCGAAAAATAATGAAATCTTCTTTAATAGGAACTCGATTTTTTCTTATCTCTCTCATATAATTTAATACGTTACTTACATATATATTATGATATATTAAAAACTCCCAAAACGGTTTTTTTTTTCATAATTCGAAACATATACTTTAGTTGTAATTAGGATCACATTGGTTTCATCCATTCGGTTACGATATAAATTGAATAAATTCATTTTTTTTTGTTATAGTATATTTATTGTATCATTAACTTTCCATAATTCGTGTCAAGAAAAACTTTCCACAATTTACGTCAAATAATATATATATGGACGTGATTCTTTTAGAGGAAAACTCATTTTGCTCCTAAATTATTGAAATTGATTTCATGGGTGGGAATTTTTTTTATATTTGGGGTCCTGCTTTTATATTTGTATATATTTTGTTAATTTATTTAAGGTGAAATCCGACTCAAATTTTCAATGATTTATATTTTTTGTGATTCGCAAGATGTAATGGAATTTTCACAAAATCCATACCAAAAAATATTTAAAATGGACTTCCAACCCACTTTTGTTGAGTTCCAGCTAATTTCACCGAGTTCCAGCTGATTATACCGAGTTTAAGCCAAATTCGATACCGAATTCCAACTGTTATGGCCGACTTCCAGCTAAAATGATCTACTTCCAACCCAATTCGTTATGAGTTCCTGCCCATTTTAAATGCGAATTCCGACTGAAATTTCTTACTTTTTATTGCTTTAATATTACTATTTTAATGCAACCCTAAATTGATGATAATAAAATAAGCAAACAGTTGGAATTTTTGCACAAATCGATAAATGTAATTGGGCGATTGAGACATTGTTGACAGAGAAAGTACACTTTTGCGTCCCTTCGTTTGGGGTGTAGTGGTTAAAGCACCTTGTCTGAGACTGAGAGCTCACAGGTTCGAGCTCTCAGGGGGACATTTGGGTGTGTGAGTTTAAGATTTATGTGTTATTAAAAAAAAGTACACTTTCGCTATTTTGTGAAGTTTTTCATAAGTAGTATTATTTTTTGAATGTGTACATAATTTTTTGCTATTTAAAATTATTTCATCTAAATATAATGTTTAACACGGGTACTATTTAGTTGTTTACATGTTAGCCTCCGAAATCACAATAACAATCACAAGTCATTACAATAAATTGAAATCTCCCCATTATTCTGTGCAGTAACAATCAGCTCTCATGCATGCATGCATACAATCCATAAACAAGTATGAAAAATCAAGAAAACACAGAAACAATTCCACAGCATAAAAAAAAAAACCAAAACAAATCAACAAACATCACACAAATCTGTTAAACGGCCTCCTCCCAACAGCTGCCGGCATCGAAACCGTCGAATCCACGCTCAAATCTCCCCCAAAATGCGAAGAACCATGTTTCTCCAATGCCTTGTGATTCCCAGTCTCTTTTGCAGATCCTTTCTTCCACTTCAACGAGCCAATATTCGCCGTCAACGAGAACGAAAACAACCTCTTCGACTCATTGGCCGGAGTCCCGGGAAGCCTCTCCTTAGGGTTGCTGTTTGCTCTGGCTTTGGCCTTAGCTGAGGCAGTTGGTGTCATGTAGTTTGGAGTTGAGAATGGAGGGCACGTCGAGAGGCTTTCGTCGTCTCTCAAAGGGAAGTCGTAGCCTGCGGTGGCCGAGCTTCGTCTTGGCTTTGAGCTGTAATTGTTGCTGTATAGGCCTGCTGGTTGAGGAGTCTTGGCTCTCACAGTTGTAGACCTTGATGATAGTGGAGTGACGATTTCATGATTGTCTGTGGTCGCGTCCGTGCCCTTGTTGTTGCTTGCATTCTTTTGAGGTATCATCTTTTGTTGTGAGACGGGCCTTGGAGGAGTGGCGGCGGTTGTTTTGGGAGGCGGAAGCTGGCGCTCTAGCCAGCTCCACCACCAGGGGAGCCCGTTGGAACGTATGTTTGGAAGAGTTTGTGTTGATCCTTGATTAGTCTTCCACAACTGCCAACAATTGGTCATGTTATAATTCCATTTTGGCTTTATTTCTAGATGGTTATTCGATTTTTGTGATTTTTCAAAAGTTAAGTTTTTATCGATACACTTACCTGGTGTGAATATGCATAGGCCATGGCTCTCTCTCTTTTCATCACTGCTTCAATTTTCTTCCTCAGCCTTGCTTCTATTTCCTCCTTTGTCAGCAAGCTATCATCCCAATCATCGTTGTATCCGACCTCGGGCTAAAACGACAGCAGACAGAGATACCGGTAAGCGAAAAAAAAAAACCGACTAATTTCCAAGAAATCGGACAGTTTTACCAGTTGGTTCAAGGCCCATTTGCTCAAGTTACTATCCATTTCCTTAGTGCTTCTATATACTTGATGCTGGTTTTCTAACATCTGTATCCGTCTTGACTGGATCTGTGTCTGAACCCTAACCAGAAGCTGCATCTGTTTCATGGCATTCATCGTCTGTCGTTGCGCATTCGGGCTCCTCACCACTTCTTGAAGCCTCACTAGACCTCTCAAAGCTCTGAAATTCCTCCTTGCCTGCATTTTTCAGCACAAAATGAAGCTAAAAGAAAAAATTCTGCATCAAATGAGTCAATTTTCCGTCACTTATTCCATACCAAGTAACCTCTAAATGCAGCTTGAATCATAGTAGCCGACCGGTGCTGGTTCCTCAGGGTCATCTCTGGCCTCTGCACATACCTAATCTCCCACCGGCTCTGGCTCGCCTCAGGAGCCTGAGCTGGTGGGAGAACAGCTCTCGGAGAAGCTGCCCTCGGAGAGGGAGCCTTGGGGGAAGTAAACCTAGCAGAAGAAACTCTCTGAGAAGCAGCATTAGGAGAAACATATGGAGAGGAAACTGCTGCTGGAGTGGCTGAGGCCGGCCTCCATGAAGGCGGTGGGATCTTCTTCGTCTCTGCTGAAGATGCCGGAGGCGTAACTAGCAACTGATCTGCTTCCCCTAATATCTTCTCAATGCTGCTGGGCTCTCTAAATCTTGAAATGAATGATTTGGCTTCACCATGCTGCACAACTCCTTTACCTGCCTTCTTCTCCTTGCCACTTCTCTTGTCTGATCCCTGAAAATGGATGCCAAGTAATTGCTAATGGATACTGAATGTCTAACAAGAGCACAAATTATTGAGACTACAATGCTGATCTGAAGAGTGATCACTGGCCACTCCCAAAATTCTATCATCTAAATCACACATTCATCAGTCTAATCTATGGATGTAACTCATGTTTGATTCCTTGAATGTGTTGAAGTTTCTTACATAAGATGGTTTATCCTTTGATTCATGTGTGAAAACTCTTTTGATTGCTGAAAACCAGCTTCCCTTCTTTCCCATTTTCTCAGCATTACTGTTTTTCCCTGCATAAAAAGCATGATGCAGATCATATAAGCACAATAAATCTCTCTCAGTTTCATTCATTATGCAGTTTCTGTTCAACTTAATCCCAAATCCAAGCATTAGACCTCTTCTTGATTGTACAAAAGAAGAAAAACAGAACAGGGGATCAAAGAAACCTTAGGGATATGTGGCTCCTGCAAACAAAATGATTTGATTAACAACAACTTACAACATTATTGATCAGGTTGAATATGTGAAAACCACAGCCAGAAGAAATCTTCAAGTTGATGAGAAAAGCAAATAAATTAAGACCAAATTCTAGTAGTTGTAGTGGGGTGTATTTTAGGATATTATGAAAGGGACAATGAATAATTTGGGTAAGAGACAACATTAGTTACATTACATATCTCTTTGGTTCACAATTAATCTCCACTATCCTGCTCAGCTGTCATTCTTACACAAATTTAAGTCATGAAAGAGAGAGAGAGAGAGAGAGATATCCATACAAATCTTCAGAAGTCCCAACTCATGGATTTATAAAAACTTTAAAAATCAAGAAAAGAAATAAAGGCCCAGAAATCAAAATCCCACAAACAACAAAGAAAAACAAAATCCTGCCCAGAAATTCAAGAAAAGAAAAAAAAAAAAACATACTTTTTCATCATTTGTAGGCAGAAAAGGCCTAATCCCAAGCGATCATGTGCAAGACTGCGTGAAAAATTTCCCCTCCCATTAAAAAGGCAAATTACCTTAAAAACTATTTCTCCAACCTTCAGAAGCCTTCCAGAAAACTGCACTACCTATATCTACGCCTCTCTCTCTAGGGTGCATACACTTGTACAAACGAGAACAGCTTCCTCTCTCTAGCCACCCGCTTTCATAGTATGCTTTTTTTCTTCGTAATCTTTTCTCTCAGAATCTTTTTTCAACTATGCACAACTTTCTACTCCCTACACCTCACAATATGTGTATGTGTGTGTTGTGGAATGTTGAGCTTTTGGATTTGGATTCTTGCTTGCAAAATATTGCAACTTTATTTCTCTCTTTCCCTACTTTTGCATCCTTGCAATCTCTCTCTCTCTCTCTCCCCTCCCTTGTGGATTCATCATGATGATTCATGATGGCTATGAAAGGTACAATATGCTTATTTTTTACTTTCTGCAAGCAAGAAACTGACCTACAAGGTGGTATTACTTGACGAATAAAAAACCACTGTTACATATTTTTTTACTAGTTATTCAATAAAATAATGTTCAAGAAAATTTAAATTAAGTAATTATCAGCAACACTCACATATTCAACACCCTATTTTTACTCTTCCAAATCCATTGTATTCAGTCTCAAATATCAATAAACGATACATTTATGTGCTGCTTGTTTGGTGGCAAGCCTAAATTGTCACACATAGTGAAGGAATGAACAATTTTTTGTATAAGAGTTCACAATTAACTTTAATAGTATCAAGTTTTTTGGAAGATGCCCAAAAAACAAATTTATGCGAGTTATCGGAGTCTCGGTTTCAACACTGCTCGTCCACCATTTTCCATGTACAACTACCATCATTATTGGTTCTTCTACCATATTTAGTTCAATTTTTTCTTTCATTTTGATACATTTCTTGAAAAGTTGAGGCAATTATATAAGAATATATTAAATTCCTTTTTTATCAATTCCCTTTTTTTTTTTCTAAAAAATTATTATAAAACTTGAAGTAATCATAAAAATAAATTATTCTTTTAACTAACTATACAAATTAAAGATAATTTCATGAAATCTCAAATTAAATACACGTTGATACTTTTACTAAAATAAAATTGTACAAAAAAAATAATAATTTGCAAAATCATCAAATAATGTATATAATTCAACTATAAATATATTTATTCTTCTCCAAGAATGAACAAGAAAAACCCATAATTCAATATTGTATATAATTCACTAAAATATCATTTTAATGCATAAAAACACTATACATAATGCATGATTCATTCGAACTTTATGAGTCTAGCCTTCAAGGCACCAAATTAACTTTGAAATGCACACAAATTAAATTAAATCTTCACTATTAATCAACTAGGATGAAACAAATTATATTCTAATTCAATACATTAAAAATATTTATACTAAATCACAACCATATATATAAATTGGAGTGAAGGAAATAGTAGTAGGCAAGAAGTTGGCCAGTTTTCTACTCAATTACCTTTTCTTGGTCACATTCAACTCAACTAACTTTTCTTTAATACCAAGACTATTTCAAAAGCAAGATTTCCCATCCCACCATCCACTAACCAACAATTAAATTAGTCTGTGCTCTCTTTTTCTTATTTATTATAATTAGCATTATTATTATATTATTATGATTATCGAAATACCCATTATTATATAAAAATAGGTGCGGCAAAGATATGAATTGTAAATTAACCATCTTTAACAAAAGCAAAAAAAGTTTCTAAAAAAATGCAAAAAGGAGAAAGTATTTATTTGATTAATCTAAGAATTGATAATAGTATTAGACAATAGTATGATTTTATTAAGAAATCAAAGCTACTATTAAATAATCTAATGTGTTTAAGGTGAATGTAGCATTGATTTGGGGTAGATGGAGTGTATGATTTATTTTGATGATTACCGTTAAAACCAAAATTATATATTATTCTCTCATAATAGTGCAAGTCTTCCTAGTAAACTTATAATCCTACCTGATGATAGTTAATTCGTGTTCAAAAGTAGATAATAAATGTGTGGACTATAAGTTATCAGCTGAATTTTGAAGAGTCACATATTAGTTATGAAATACTTAGACAAAGCAAGTATTAGTTTCAGTTCAATTATAATTTAACAAGTCATAAAAAAGGCAATAACTAAAAGCAATACAAAGATAAATAATTTATAGTTGTTCGAATGCTTAAAGATCATGCATCCATTCTTTGTTTTCCATAAGTAGAAATCACTAATTTCAGTTGTACATGGTACTTTAATACAAGTTAGAACCTTTGTTCTTCTATAATGGATAACTACTACCACTCTGGATTGCAAGCACAATCAATCTATCACTGATGAAGTTTTAACACACCCCATGTGCTAGGCTTGAGATTAGCTACAGATTGATAATTTTTGTTTTTCTCACAAACATCGATTAGAGCTGCCTTCTCATATGAAGTGGGAAGTCTAAAAATTTTTGTTGAAGATAAGTTGACATGCAGAAGAAGACAAATTAGAAAGCTTAGAGAGATAAAGTACAAAACGCTTGAAAGCTTGAATATTTAGAGTGGCAAATGTTCTTTTGTGTCTCTTTGTTTGGGTATTTATAAGCTTCATTTGAGTTCTAGTAGTTAAGAGATGAGTAATGTGACCAAATATTTTCGCAGGTATTCATTCTTGTACGGTCTTGTACAATTTGCAAACTTTATTCGCCTTTTAGGCTTTTGTCCAACGGATCAACGAATATTTTTCTTTAATTAATGGACAATACCAGTTCGTCAGCTTTCCAAGTCTGGTATTTAGTCCGGGGAAGATCAACTCTGATTATTCTTCGAATGTGTTAGTTCTCCTATTTTTGATTGGTCTTTGTTATATTTATGATAACTAGGGAGAACCGTCCTTATGTCTGTTCCTCATGAATTGTCAGCTCTTACTCTCTCTTCACAGATGGTCAACTCTGAACTGACTGGTAGTTGTGGTTCTCTTCTTATCTTCATTTAACAAGTTATGGATCATCAGTTGAACCTGATCTTCTGTCTTCAGTTATCGGCTCTTAGCGAACCTAAATTATTACAACTCTTGGACCTATACAAGATTGAAAATCTAACTAAGATCACTTTTAGTCTAATAAGCTCTATACAAATAAATAATTTGATTGATGGTTTTTGACAACCATCAAAACATACATAATTCCTAACAATTTTTCCCTTTTTTGATGATGTCTAAACCAAACTATACGAAGAAGAAAAGGGGGTTATAAAAGTTAAAAATTAGTTTGGAATCCAACTGTATTTCCCCATTAACATGTTCTTTCCCCTTTATAAAATAGGAAAAAATTGTACCATCGTTGCATTTAAAACTGAGAGGGATTAATTGATGGTTGATCACACTAATTGTGTACCGATTCAGCTATAAATCATGTTAAGACTTTGAGACAGAGGAATTGTCGTTTAAAGAGTTTTATAGTCAGTTTTTTATTGAAGAGATGATTACAATTACAATGATATTTTTTTAAAACTGACTAATCTACTCTAAGTTCAAAAGTCCGGCTCTGCTTTAATCCCTCAGCTGATCGCAAGCTCTCCTTCTCTTTCCTCTTCTTTCTCCTCTCCTTCTCCAACTCATCCCCCCTCTTCCCTCTCTTTTCCTTTTTCTTTTGTGGCAGTTTCCCATTTTTTTAACAATATTAATTTGGGTTGTGACACTCTGTTACTAACACAATGGAGGATATGCTTTATTGCATGATGATCATGTTGCTAAATAGTTGTGATATAACCTGAAGTATAAGCACGGTTGGACCTAGGCCTACGGTAGCTGGAGCGGAGGTGCTGCGATCAAAGAGGGAGAAGACGTATGGACTCCGCAATGATGGTGAAGATGTTGCCAACTACAAAATCAACGATGAAGCCGAGATGATGAAAAGATGGTTGAGATTGAAGTCGGAATCATACACCAATTCATGGAAAGTAGCAGCACCACTGAAATCTCTTGCAGAACCAATGAAAAGTTGAGCACAAGTAGTCATAAGGATGCTAGTGGGCGAAGTGGGCTCACTTTCTGAGTTATGTGCTAAGAAGTTTGCTGTTATGATGGCCATTGAAGATCAAGTGCTTGGAAATTGGGCAACATTCATCTACACCAAACAACTAGCGCATGTCTACAAGAACAAGAGTGTGAAGAAGGATCACACGTTCACTCAAGATGTAGGCTTTGGATTGAAGATAAGCCACTTTCGGGAAGGAATCGTACCAGAGGGAAAACGCTGCCGTGGTGAGGATTTGATCTACTCCGACTACATACCGCCAACCAAGAAGCAACAACCACCGAAGAATTTCAGGGAACCATTGATACCGAAGGGTAAGAGCAACGTCAATCCTAAAGAGGCGTGCTCTTATGAAGAGGGACCATACCAAGGGCATATGGTTATGTCCACTGTTGCTTCACTTACTGCCGAGGAACTTGAAGAAGAATGGCGCAAAGCAGAACAAGATGTTCTGTTTACTGAACTTGAAAATTTGGTCGACATTCCATCACAAGAAACTGGTCAACCTTCAGATCAAACCAACTTGAAGAGGAGGCGAACGCAGAGGAGCCCTCAACAAAGGAAAAGGAAACCAGCAAGTGATGATGAGAAAGTCAAGAGAAGAAGCAAGCGAATAAGATCTTCACGTAACACTCTCCGAATCAATGTACCTGAGGTAGATACTTCTCTACCATCCTCAGATGTCGTCAAGGACATGGCGAAGAAATCTGCAGATGCCATTGCAAAGCGAAGGCTTGAATTTTTTGATGAGGACGAATCTCGGAAGAAAAGACGACAAAGAAAAGCGCTCGAGAGGGCACAAGAACAAACAGATTACGCCAAGTTCCGACTTGAGATGAAACTTGAAGAAATGGACTCAAGATACACAAAAGTCATGACAAGTTATGAAGAGCGCAATGCCAGGATTCAAGCTAGAGAACCAACAGGTTGCATCACTAAAAAAGATGTTGAGAAAATGCAAGCCGAGAAAGGGAAAAGTAAGGTCACGTTCACTGAAGATCTGGAAACGATTGCTGATCTTCAAAAGAGACAATTGAAAGAATCCCTTAAGGAATCAAAGAGATTGCCAACTCCAGGAGAAGGAGAAAGGAGTTGTCACGCAACACAATTTCAGCCCATCACCGATCTAGGTGGAAGCGTAAGTGCTGAAGAGATTACTGAACGGAATTTGTTGCAGGCTCTTGAGGAAGAAGGTAGCAGGCCTGTTGTTGAAAAGGAAAGTGAATCAAAACAATTGGCTACACAAGGAGGAAGCTAAATTGTGACAATCGTGGCAGAAGCAAATCTGGAAACAACATCAGACCAGATCCTAGCCATTGATTTAGGAAATCTGGAAGCAGAGAAGAGGAATGCAGATTTAGAGACAGTCATGCCAGAGAACGCCCAGCAGATCACCATAGTCAATGAAGAAGCAGATGCTGAGGAACCTACTTCTGAAGCAAATATCTCACTCAATGCTGAGTCAAGAGCACAACTACAAGCAGAGCTCACAGCAAGTGTGCGAGCTCGAAATGAGCAATATCTACGATGACTGGGTATTGAACCTTCTACCGTTCCATGATAGAATACATAGGCAAATTCCACAAGTGTGCTTGAAAGAACCATAGAATCCATATAGCAACGATGCATTCCAGTTCCCAGCTCTCCACAAGTCAATGATTCATATCCCGCTGAACTCAAGAAGAGTCGTCCGATCAAGAATGGTTGAGAACATAGTTCAAGAGATGACGATTCTTTGATTATGCCACTCACGAGTTACATTATGAGGACCGTTCAATCATGATGGGAAGGATGAGTCTTAACTACTGGAGGAGTGAAGAAGAATGTGCTGATGATTGGATGGACCAGTTATCCAAGAGACAGTATACGGAGAAGCAAGTTGCTGCGAGTTTACAGAAGATCAAGGCTCACAGAGCAGCCACCAGAGATCGATCTCTGCCACCATCAGAATACGCGAAAGAAGACTCTCCACCATTCACTCATAATTTCAAATCACCTTCCACCAGACGACAAATGGCCGCTGCTGAAGAACTAAAGAAGAAGTTAGCAGAGGAACAAGCTGCATGAAAGAAAGAGGAAAATAATATGTAGATGTTGGAATTCAAGGAGAAAATTATAAACCAACTCGCCAGCAAGCCTTACAGAGTATAGAACTTAAGGTCATCCGAACATAATCCTGCTGAATAAGAAGAAGGTAGGGAAACCACACTCTGTAATGGCTCCAGCTGACCAACCATCCACTACAACTGCATGATTGGCAACCATAGCTCTCATGTCTACCACTGACGATCAAATTGTACCTGCTGAGGAATCTCCATTCATGGCAATTGAGCCTCTTGATGATGATGTTATGCGTAAATATGCTTTGTACTTTCTTGGTAATATGACCTTGAAGCTATTTACCCGATTGACCTGTTTATCGAGCAATACCCTTGATATGTTAAGGGGGAATGTTTAGGAATAATATTGAGTCTACGGGAGTTGAGACACTAAGAATAGAATTGATAGGAAACTTTTATGTAATCTCAGTAATCAGCTTTCCCATGATCAGTTAAGATTAAAGCTTAAGATAGTGGCATTGATTGCACCAAAAAGGGGGAAATTGTTAGGAATATTGTTAGACCCCTCCATTGTAAACCAATTCATAATCATAGTTTGATATGTTTTGGTGGATCAAAGCTATAGCAACTCAGTATTGAGTCAATTGTAAAAAGTCCTGTATAGGAATTCATACTCAAGTTGTAATAGATTAAGAAATTGAAAGATTCGGGTTTGCTGAAGGAGTCAGCAAACTTACTTAATTGCTGAAGATTGCTGAAGATCAGAAAGGCCAGAGATGCGAAGGAAGCGACAAGAATGATGAAGAAGGAACTTCAGCAAACTACGGAGACATTCGATGCACATCCGTAGCCAGCAGATGACAATCAACAATCAAGAGAAAGATTACAAAGCCAAATATTAGACGGATTACAAGTTACGAGAAGAACCAACCAACCAAGAGGATGGAATAATCATCATGAAGAAAAAAGGGGTTCAGACCTACAAAAGATCAATTCTGACAAGAGACGACTAAAGATAGATGCTACGCCAATCAGAGACAAGAAGACTTGAAGAGTCTCTGTCCAATGCAGAAAAAGGAAGCAAGCAGATAGGCGAGCATTCCCGTTGAGTCTAACGGATAAGATTCAAACGACCGTTTGAATCTTCACCTATAAATAGGTGTCATCCTTAATTGATTCAAAGGTTCGCAACTTCACACATACGAGATATATCAAAAGAGATCAAATACAGTCTCTCTAACACGCGAACACAATAGAGTCAAGTTCTTAATTGAAGCTTCTAGTAAGCTTTCTTAACAGAAGCTCGAAGACCTAAGAAGTTTATCTTCTTATAGGTATATTGGGATTCCTTCTACTCTAGAAAGAATCTAGCAGTCACTATTGCAGAGCAAGAGTGATTCGTACGGGCAACGCCAACACAAGGATAGGTTCCAAGAAGAACTATAAAAATCCCAACAGTCGACGTCCGAGGAGAAGGGAGGTTTTGATGCAGTATTTTTATCAAGTAAAAATTATCGAACACGAAGACTCAATTCGCCCGTTGTTTAAGTAAAAGGGATTGATTATGGAACTTAATATCTAGACGCGATAAAATGACTTTGAATGATCAATTATAAACTACCTAAAGTTCTAAAGATTAATATAACAATTAAATAAAATACCAAACAAATGCCTTAAGATTACCAAAGAGAGAATAGTTGAGGAACATAGGATGGATTGGGGTAGATTACGAATATGCTTGGATTTGCTAACTTTACGAAACAATTTCAATAAGATAATTTGGGTCAATTCACATAACTCTAGTTATTACCCCTAGTACCGGTGCAACAACCGTAGATTAATCTCAATCTCAACCTAAGTCTAGGTATATTAATCTTGATTAACTCCCAGAAGCTCAAGAATTTAATAACCTAGATGCCAATTCACCTATCTTCTAAGTGAAACAACACCTAATTATTATTGCAATCCCCTCTAATTATCAAACCTATCAAGTTAGTTCATTGAGGCATACTTTCCAACACATGGTGATCAAACATGAAAGGAATACAAATTCAAATCCACAATAATAATCAAAACCTTGAAAACATCAATTACTCAAATCCAAACAATATTCAAATCAATCCCAATCACATCCAAATCCTCAACGATGAGTTTAGCTACTCATGAATACAATGAAAAACATCAAAATCCCAATTTGAATCATAGAAGAGGAAGAGAAAACAAGAAAGCTTAGTGTTTTTAATATGAGTCTTCAATTCTAGCTTCCAAGACTTCCTTCCACCTTCGATTCCCAGCCTTGAGACGTGAAGTTCGCTCCTTTTTCGTGCCTTTTTCTCTCTAGGGTTTTCAAAAGTCGAACCCTTATTTTGTGACACCCCTTGGCCTTTTATAGTTGAGAAATCCGCAGCCCCAGCAGTTCGATCCCGAACGGGATCTTCCTTTGAAAATTTCCATCCCGAGCGGGATGGATTAAACTTCACACTGAAGAACCCCGACAGGTCCCGAACGGGACGGGCTTCGGCCTTCCCATTTTTTCTCCTCAAATTCACGCCAAATTTCCAAGTTCCGAATGCAATGGAGCCTCCCGATCTTGGGTCCCGAGCGGGATCAGCCTGTCCTGAATGGGATGGGCCTCGAATTTCCAGCTTTTTGCCCCTTTTTCAGTCCCAAACGGGACGTGTGTGTCCCGAACGGGATTCACTTCGCCCTCAACTACAATTTTGCTCCAAAACTCGAGTTTCTAGCACGTTTTATGTCCTGCACACTCAAAACAACTCTAGAACACCAAGTGAAGGAAAATCAATGAAAAGAATAGATATGTGTCTGATTTGTGCACCTAATTCTCATCAAATCATTCAATTCATATTCCAAAAACAGTACAAATTACGCACATATCAAACCCCCCAATCTTAAACCTTTGATTGTCCTCAATCAAAAACAAAAACTAGATTTTCATTCGCTTGGTGCAATGCTTCACGGCTCACCACTATCTATCAATGCATATTTCAATCTCACAAAGTTTTCATTATCTACCATGTTTAGATTAAGGCAAAGAACTCAACCTTACCGGCATGTGATCATATAAGGTGTAACACTCACACTCAGCTGTATAAGGTAAAAATTTTCCTTTCTTTCACTCAAGCACAAGTACACAAGTTTCATTCATATCGTTCATCTCTGCCACATTTGTTCACATTGAAACATCGTCCTAGAATCAAATAGGACTTTTATCGGGTTGTAACGTGGCTTACTAACAGGTAGGGTGTTTTAGGTAAAAGTGACTCATTCAGCCCAACCCTTTTCTCAACATTCAACCAATCAACCCTTCAACACATAAGTGCATACTTCTCTTCTACAATCTGATGAGTTCTCACTTTTTTTTTCACTGAATATGCATTCAAACCTTCTTTCAATTATTTTTCTTTTCTTTCTTTTTCTTTTCACTTTTCTTTTTCTCTTTCCCACACAATATATTTTTTTTCAATCATTATTTCAACTCACACACAGAATTCAATCCAAGCACTCACTTCTTCTTATCTCAACTCATCCCAACCCACAACTTGTTCCAAAACACACATGAAAGAATTCAAGGCTCAAAGTGGCTCCGAAACAATGGTTAGGGCAATTATGTTACCACCTTATACTCCAATAATATCAAAGGTAGGTACTAAGAAAGAATGGCCTAAGATCATTTTCTAGTTCAATGTAACATATTAAACTACGTGGCATTGACAGACTCTACTCATTCCGCTTGTGCTCGCTTCTCACAACCAATCAAAAATGAGATAAAATGGACTCATTAGGATCAAACCTCACAAGTTTAAAGTTGTTGAGTTCTAAGCATTATTATAACATGACGTCAAATGCCAAATTTGTTCAACCAAAAGCATGCATCAATTTCAAGTTATTCCGCCCTATCATGAGCTCAAACGATTCAAATCATGTTCATGCCTCGTCACGAATTCAATCTCAAGCCTAAGTTATCACAATCAAGCATACCTCACTTGCAAGTACTCAAATTCAGAATAAATCATTCAATTCATGCTAAGTGTGAGAGTTAAATGTAAGAGTGTATGTACCCCACTTTCGACAGTTTACCAGGTAGAAAACAAAAAATTTTGGCATGGTTCCGCTTGTTAAAGCTCTATCCACCGGCTTCCGTCCAACCCCCCCAAACTTAGTCCGAAGACGACTAAGTTTGAAAAGGCGGAAAGACGGTGATCACTGTTGGGTAGAGCCCGGAGCATCATCATTCCTCCTGCGCCTCCGATAGTAAGCAGGAAATTGAGCAATCAAGTCGTTCAGCTCAGTCTCGATGCCGGATAATCTGGTGTTCACTGCATCAAATCTTTGCTCCATCCAAGTCCTCTGGGTACCCATATCAGCTCTCAGTCCGATCACCTCAGTCGCCAAGCCGGCCATCCTTATGTCCAGTCCGGCCATAGAAGATGACATGCTCTGCATCATCTCCATCATCTCAGTCCGCCAAGGCCGACGGCCTCCAGCGGAAGACGGCCCGGCGCCCTGCTCGCGCTATGGCTCCTCCTCATCATTGGACTCCTCCTCATTGTCCTCCTGGACAGGGATAGTGTGCTCATAACTCCCATACGTCCCATCTCGGCCTTTTCTGTACCATATAGCTCTGTGCTCGGGCGAGTCCAACAAAAGGTTCGCCTCGAAATCGGGAGCAATAATGGTGGTGGCAGCAGTATTAGGCAAAATCAACCAAGCATCACCGACCACCTTATACAAGAAGGCATTCTCCCGGAGAACGGATATGTATTTTGCCAAGGTAAGCACCGGGAGGTCCACCACAGACGGTGGCACCTCCGACCCTCTCCTCGGGATTTGGAAGTGGTCGAGGATGGGAGTGATCAGGCCCCCAAAATAAATGTTGGTGCGGGTGGGGGGTCGGCTCCAATTGTCCATGGCTACAGCGGCCATGGAGAAAGGGGCTCGCTCCAGCAAGTAAGAAATGGAGCAGAAAAAGCTCCGACATGATGATGTTGTTGCTCTCATGGCGGCCGGAGATGGAGTTAGCAACGCTCTTGTGGATGTAACGCAGGATCGGGCTCCTAATGAGAGAGCCCTTAACCAGCTTCATCCGTAGAGTGCCCAAAACAGTCTCGCCGTAAATCATTTGCCAGAAATCCTTGGGATGGAAGTCCTCCTCGAGGGCGTATCTTGATTCCTCTGCACAACCATAAATAGCATCGAGCTGTGCACGCTCCAAAGTGTAGCTTTTGCCCTCCATTTTGAATGTTAGGTGGCTAGGCCAGTTTCCGGGGCTCCTTCGCACAGAAGCGGAAGCCAAAAATCCCCTCGTTTGCTCCTCAAACGCCGACCACCTTTTGTCAAGCAAAGCATCCCATCCAATATTCCTCAACAAGGTTTCAACATCCTCCTGGATTCCCAATGCGGTAAGAGTAACTGGGCAGGGGTATTTAGAACCGTTAACCACACACTTGCTTAAGGCCTTCAGTGTTTTGTACTCATCATCGGTGAAATTAGAGGGGCGTGCAACACGAGTATTGGGTGCCATATTCTCTGCAACAAGCAAACCAAAAATCATTCACCCATTCAAACCAAGAGATAACCGAAACTTCACAATTGCACAACTTCAAAGCACAAATAATTCCCCCACAATCTATCATGTACATGAAGGATTTATCTAGACATAATCATAAACCCACAATCTCACATGAGTACATTCGCAATTTAAGAAAATAAACCAAGCCCGAAATAATGCAAGGATAATAAATCACCCCCAATTTTCGCAAAATTTCCCCCAATCAACTTCAACATCAAGAAATTGTGCCCAAATTCGCAACATATATAGAATTCCAACACCAAACATGTATTCAGGCATTAAATCGAACACCTTATGTGCATTAACCATAAAACCCTAGGTGAGGAGTCTAAACATGAATAATCCCCAAATCAATTGTTCAAACTTGCAAAATTCAACAAAAACATGAAAGAAATATGAAAAGGGAGGAGAAATTACCTGATAATCGACGAAAAATTGAAGGAATGCAAGAGAAAGAAAGGAAATACCGTTCGGTAGGAAGAAAAAGGGTGAGAAAATCTGATTCCGGCGCGGCACACCTATATATACTCGCGACCCGTCCCGAGCGGTACAACCCTATCCCGCCCGGGACAGCCTGACTGGCCGGTTCGTTGCCTAAAAAAAACCGGTCCCGAGCGGGACCCTTGGACGCCCCACGACTTTTCCAATTTTTCGCGCAAATTCCCATCTCGAGCGGGATGTGAAGCTCCCGCTCGGGATATGTCAAACTCGTCCACAAGTTATGCGTCCCGAGCGGGACGGTTAGGTTCCGCTCTGGATTGACCTTGGCCTGACAGTGATTTGATGATTTTTTTGCATCCCGAGCGGAACGAGGTGGTTGATACGTGCGTAAAATGACCCATATTTTGATGTGTGCGCCTGCTTGTTTGTGACAATTTTACTCCCGTATCATATGTTTTTGTCGTATTTTGGTTTTGTTTTCGTGTTTTTGTGTTTTGAATGTTGTAGGATAGGTTTTAGGCATAAACGAGCATTTTTGGTGGAGTTTTGGAGGAAAATCGCACGTGTTTGGAGTTTGGAGGCGTCGACCGGCCGAGCAGAGCAGGACCGGCCGAGCCAAGCTGGACAGAGAGCTCGACCGGCCGAGCAGAGCAGGACCGGCCGAGCGAGGCTGGACAGAGGGCTCGACCGGCCGAGCCAATGTGGACTGGCCGAGCCAAGCCAACAGACAGGTGGCTCGGTCGAGCCACTTCGACCGGGCGAGCCTGGCTGGGTTTTTCCAACATTTTGGCGGTTTCCAGCTTTGATCGGGCGAGCCATACTTCGACCGGGCGATCCGAGGCCCTGTTTGCTTGCCTATAAAAGGGGGAAATTCAGTTATTTGAGGGGCTTTTCGTCATTTTTCATTAGATCTAGTTAGGAATTTCCCTAGATTCCAATTTCCATCACGATTTCATCTCAATCCTAGAGTATCAAGGAGCTAAATTCATCAAACCTTGGAGGAGAATTGAAGATCCAAGGGGGTAGATCAAGACATACAAATCCAATTGGGGAAGATTCCAATCTCTACTTGTCAATTGTAATGGATGTATTTGATTTCAACTTTGTATTGTTACAATTGAGAGGTATGATGTTCTAATTCAATTTGGATGTTGATTTGAATAAAGATGCATGAAGATTAGGTTTAATAATTGTTTGTTTACTTTCCTTTAAGAGCTTGAATTGCACTAGAACTTGTTCCTTACCTCCTAGGTGTAGGTAATAGCCAACTTAGGAGGTAGTTGACGTGAACGCTGCAGCCAACACGCGGGCGGAATCGTCGTGAATAGTGTATATTCATACGATTTTAGTTCCAATCCATGTGCGGTGCTAGGTCGTAGGGCAATAATTGACGATCTATTTGGAGTGGTCTAGGGCTTAATAACGTGACTGTTTGCAAGTCTTAGCATCATCAACCGTTAGCTCGCCGTGACAAGGGGTTAACGAGTGTAGGGTCGATTGCTCAATCTCCTAGGGATTAAAATGTGTTTACATCAATGATTAACCTAATTGGATTGCATCTACATTCATTTCAACATCCTATCTTCCTAATTTGAGTATTTGCTTGTCTTGGTTTACCAATTTGAGGAGAGAATTGATTGAATGATGGTTGTTGGTTTAATTCATTGTTTGTCATAAGTTGTTAGCATAGGTTTAAATTGATTGCCTAGTTGATAAAAACTACTCAACGATTGTATTTTGCCTAGCTATAAGATTTTGCTATAATATCTCGGTATTCTAGCAGGCGAAGGGAAGAAGGACCTGGATTTGACAAATTTTATTCTTGTGTCGCTAGGAGTTTAATTTGATTGAACTTTTGGCCGCATCAGTGGTCCAGCTCGGGATTTTGCACGGCCCTTCACGTAATTTTTCCCAAAATGAGGTATTGTCGTCCCTACAGCACTCCAATCAACTTCCAACAATCATTAGTAACACAGAGTTCCCCCCAAACTTAATACAATGCAAAACAATATCAAATCAAATGCATGCTAATCTATTAATGAAACAAGATAAGTAAATCGAACTTGGGTTGCCTCTCAAGAAGCGCTGCATTTAACGTTGGGAGCTCGACGAACTTACCTACTTACCTTCATGTAAGGGAGATTTCATTCACAGTTCGAGGTTGCTCGGAAGTGTGAAATCGCTTAACCTGGTGCCCATTCACCTTGAAGTAGTGGCCATCTTCCGTCTCCAGTTCCAAAGTACCATTCTCAAACACTTCTCGCACCTTGTATGGCCCTGTCCAACGAGAACGGAATTTACCCGGAAACAATTTCAAACGAGAATTAAAGAGAAGAACCATATCACCTTTGTAGAACTTCTTCACTCGAATCTGTCGGTCGTGAAATCGTTTGGCTCTCTCCTTGCACAACTTTGTGCTCTCATATACCATAAAGATCAACCAAGTTCCCCAAGACCAAATACGACTGCGGTTATTCTCATTCTCTTTGAGGGACTCGGCGAGGAATTGGTTCGAAGGTTTAGACAAGTCAAATATCGCCACTTGGGAAAAGTTAAGAGAAAAGTTTCTATTCTAGTTTTTTCCACCAAGTTTGACTTTGAAGAGAAGGGCAGATATAACATCATTTGGGCAAAGGTACGATGAGCCTCTCTATGATGCTTGGGATCGGTTCCGAGAGCTTCTACGCAAGTGTCCTCGACATGGTCTTTCTAAGAGTCAACAAATATGCCAATCCTATGGTGGATTGAATTATGATACAAAAGTCATGATGGATGCTTCATCGGGAGGTGCATTCCTAGATCAAGAAGAGGAAGATTCTTGGAAGACAATTGAGAAGATGGCCGAAAATAGTTTCCAATGGCCAAAGGAATGAAAAGATTATAGACCGGTGAAGTTGGTAAATGATGCTAATGAGAAGGAGGATTTCAAAGAACAAATCGCTGCCATGCAAAGGAAGCTTGACAAGTTATCTACTTCGGGAAGTGAAAAAGAGGATATGATGATACTTAAGCATGAGAATGCTTATCCGGAGAATGTGAATTTCATCAATCAAAGAATGGGGTACAACAATCGACCTCAATACAATCCTCAAGGAAATATGTACTATCATCCATCCAACCGGTTTCACCCCAACTTCTCTTATGCAAATCCGAACAACGCTCTCAATCCTCAAATGCAATTGGAAGGAGGAGGGAGTAGTAGCCAAGGAGGATATGATGGGGGAGGTAGTAGATATGTGAATCAAGAGGTGCGGAGAAATCAAAGTGAAGAGATTGATAAGCGCTTTGAGAAGTATGACGGGATGTTCGCGGAGATCCAGCTGCAAATTTCCTCAATCGCCAAACAGTTAAGTGGCAAACATCAAGCTGGGAAATTTCCAAGCGACACAAAAATTGTACAAAAGAAAAGTTGCAATATGATTGATGGTGAAGATAGGATGAATGAGAAATTGGAGGTCATGACTCCAAAAGTGGAAAGTGCGGAGATTAAAGAAGAAGAGAGTATAGTGAAGGAAGATGGAAAGGAGTTAGAAGTAGAGAATGAGGAAGAAAAGAAAGAAGAACAATGTGAAAATGTGCATTTCTTTGATTATGTGAAGAAAGAAGATATAGAGATGCCACTTCCGGAAGAGATTGAACGTGTACCCATGTTGGATGAACTCGTTGGAGTTGAGGTAATCTCGGATGGTGAACCAAATGAACCGGGAAGTAATGAATATGAAGAGAAGAGCGTAGCTAGCAAGAAGGAGGATCGGGCGGTTTTGTCATTGGTTGCAAAATTGGAGATGTGACAGTTGAGAAAGCCTTGTGTGACTCCGGTGCTAGTGTGAATATAATGTCATGGGACTTGTACAAGGAGTTAGAGGTTGGACATCTTAAACCTACAAATCAAGTCTTACAATTGGCAAACCAAGCTCTCTTTTGTCCTCGTGGAGTAGTTGAAGATGTGCATGTGGAGGTCTTGACATTCACATTTCCCAGAGATTTTCTCGTGGTGGACATGAAGAACAAAGGTGGTATTCAATTGATCTTTGGAAGGCCTTTCTTGCATACAGCCGATGCACTCTTTGACATGAAACAAGGGGAGCTCACTTTCCGTTGTTGTGCAAAAGAAGTTGTCTTTTCCTTACCTCAAAAGAGTTTGCATGAGTGGGAAGAAGAGAGAGTTGATAGGAAAAAGAGGTTGAAGGACGTGCTCGATCCGGGATTAGACCTCATGGGGGACGACAACGAAGAAAAGGATGATCCGGGAGACTTAGATGAATACGATCAAGTTCGGATAAAGAAGACTCGGGTGGATATGGATCCGCCTCGAAGTGCAAGAAGGAAGTTGTTTTTCCCGGAGGATCATGTAGTGATAAGTCGAGGTATGAGTTCGGGATCGGCACCGTTTGATCATGATTGATTGGGAGGTATGGTCGTCGAGCTTTCAACGTTAAACTAGCGCTTATTGGGAGGCAACCTAATGTTTAAATTTTGTTATTTTCACATTTTTGAATAATGGTGTGTTATTAATTTTGGGTGAATAATGTTGTTTAGTGTTTTTGATGAAGGATTCTTAATTGCTTGTGGATTTACAAGTTTGATTGGCTTTGTGATTGAAGAATAGAAAGGATGGAAGGCAACATGATCGGGAAAATGTCAGAAAAAGGGCAAAAAGTGGCGAAAGTAGGGGCAGCTCGGCCGAGCGGTGCAGGCTCGGCCGAGCTGGGTCGAAGGCCGTGGACAGAGGCCTTGCTCGGTTGAGCGAGGCAGGCTCGACCGAGCCTAGATGCGCCAGCAGCCCCCGCACGGACAGATCCTTCGCTCGGCCGAGCCATCTGGCGCTCGGCCGAGCCGCGCACAATTTTAAAGGGTCGGTCGAGCAATTGGTCGACCCATTTGCATCTCGGTCAAAATTTCTCTTCCAAAATTTTTTCCCATACTTTAGTGCATTGAATTGTTCTTATCTCACCCTTCAATTTTTGTTATGGCAAGCAAACGTGCAAGAGGTGAGTCTTCTTCTTCGGATGGGCGCCCAAAGAAATTTGACAATGAGGAATTTGCTAAGTACAAGAATTTGGCGAACCGGCAAGTCGTGGGCACTAAATATTTATGTCGCAAAACGTTGAAAGCTTTGAAGTTGAAGGATGATGTTTGGAGTCTCCTCACAGGCATCGGCTGGAAGAAGATGCTCAATGCTAAGTGGCCCGGATACATGGAGTTGTCAAGAGAATTCCTTGCCTCAGTTACTGTCATGAAAGGGGCGGGAGGAATACCGTTATCCATGAAATTTAAACTCCAAGGTACGGAATATTTCTATCAACAGGCCAAGATTGATGAAATTTTTGGTTGTGTTCCTGAGTCGATATTTCTGCATGAGAATGTTAACTTGGGGGAATTTTGGGAGGAGATTACTGGTATTTCACTTGATAGGAAATTTAATTTTAAGGAGTGTAGAGCTACTGCAATTAGGAATCCAGTTATACGTTATATTCATAAGTTTGTTGGTGGTTCTGTGTGCGGGCGGTATGAGTCGAGTAACGTGATTACTTCTGAACTTCATATGTTGTATGCTCTGATGAATGGTATTAAATTTTCTTTGGGGGCAAGGTTGATGGATGTATGGAGTCGGGCTGCTAATACCAACACCCGAACTTTTAGTTATGGAGTGTTAACCCCTATCTTTGAGGATATTGGTGTAGACCTGTCAGGTGCTTCTGCTCCAGCTTTATTCTTGGATTCAAATTCCTTGTTAGACGGACGATTTGTGGTTCCCGGGCATAGAGGTACGTTCTATTATAAATTTGGGAATTTGGCTATGAAGATGCCCCGACCGGAGTGGACAACAGTGTCGGATCTGTCTGATAGATCCAATTGGTTGCTGGATACCGAGGAGCACAAGGATGTGGTCGGAGTGTTATCTCCTGATGGATATTTCATGAGCCTCCGGCATCTTTCTGAGGCAGAGCATCAACAGTTGCGGGATGCCGGTCCAAGCACTCGAGCTCCTCCGCAGCCTCGGCAGACTCCGATGGCAGATTGGCAGCAACAGATGTTTTCGATGTTGCAGCAGACTGATGCTTCTATAGATTCTTTATCTTCATCTTTGCAGGGTCTTGATACTTCTATGGCTTCTCGCTTTGACAGCCTTGATCGAAGAGTGGATTCTATTCAGGAGGATGTCCGTGAGCTTCAGCGCCGAGTTCCCATTCCTTACCAATCTCGCCGGGAACGCCAGCAGCAGCAGGATAGGGTTGAGCAATGACGCACCGCCTACCTTTTTGACAAACTTAGTCTAACTTGACTAAGTTTGGGGGGAAGTGTCGGTAGTCGGTGCTCTGGTTCATTCTCTCCTCTATCTCTTTATCTTTACTATGCTTTCTAGTTTAGTCTAGTTTAGTATTGAACAATGATTTGGATCTTCGATGGGGTTGTATAATTATATTGATTTACTTTGGTTTTGAATGTTGGATGTGGATTTGGATGATGATTTTTTATGGTTTAATATGATGTGTTGATGGAATATTTTGGCAAGCTTGCATGTGTTTAATCCTTTCTATTTGGTTTTGGTATGTGGATGTGTTATGGTTTGGTATGAATGGTGGAGCTAGTGGATATTGCTTTATTTTTGTTGATGTTTGGTTTGAGGAAGTTGGTGGAAATGAGAACTTAATTGGCTTGTTTATGCTCAAGAGTTTGGTGGTGTTTGTGTTGATTTGTAGTGGGTGCCAATAAGGACTGGAGAATGGTGATCGTGCCTACTGATGGGTAACGGTTTCTATCGTTCCTCCTACCAATTAGTTTCATTACATTTGTTTATGGCATGTAGATTGTTGTTAGGATTGTTGTGTGCTTGTGTGTCTGTGATGAACCCAAATGAGGCTTGAGATTTAATCATGATTTACTTAGTGGAGTTTGATGTTTACCTCAACTAATGATAGGGCGGAATCTGGTTTTCGAAGCATGTTTTAAGTTTAACTTTTGAATTGCCGAGTTTTGTATGTGGTAAATGCATAGGACTTGACAAAAAGCTGTGAGGTTTGAGCCATGATATTGTCATATCTATTTCGATTGTGAGTGGCAAGATTGAGAGTACGAGATCTAGAACTTGCATCCGTTCTCTATCTATTGGCATGAGTGTGTAACTAGAAAATGATCTTAGGCCATCGATTCGTAGTCCTACCTTTCACACCGGGAGTATAAGGTGGTTGTTATCATAATTTTGCCTTTCATATCTTTGACCCCGTGATTGAGCTTTATTGGTGAATCTTCTTTGATATAATTAGGACCAAATTTGGGGGGAAAGAGTGTATGAGGGTGAATACGGTGATGAGAGTTGGGTTGGGAATTTATTGAATGGACATGTTGAGGCATGAAAGATATGGAATAAAGGATTGGTTTGAATCCTAGAAAAATGAGCACCTACAAAATTTTGGTGCAAGTATTTAGGAAAAGAGGCACCGACAAAATGAAAGAATGATGGTGCAGTTGGAAAAATGATGAAAAAGAAAAGAAAAGAGAAAATGAAAAAAAAAGAAGAAAAAAAAAGTGGGTTGTGAAATGAAAAGCCTCGGAGGTTTGTAGTGGTTCAAAAAGAACAAGTTTGGGGGTTTTGGGAAATTGAGAAGTTTAGTCACTTTGGCCCAAAACCACCCACCTTTTAGTTAGCCACGTTACAACCTGTGAAAAGACCTTTTTGATTCTAGAAACTAACTCGTTGTAGTATAGTGGTGAGAATGGATGCAAGCCTATGAAAATCAAGCTCGATATCTTGTGATTGTGTGAATCTCATCATCCCTAAACACGTGAGGGAGTGCTTTCGTTTCTTGTATCCATTTTTGATGAGTGGTTCATGTCCTTAGCATTAACCTTGTTACAAAGTTAGGTGATAATCTCGTTTTACTTGAACATGCTAAGATAACTTTGATGAGCTATGAGGTATTGCATGAGGTAGATTAATAGCTTTACTTTGTTTTGATTGAGGACAATCAAAGGTTTAAGTTTGGGGGATTATGATACGTGCGTAAAATGACCCATATTTCGATGTGTGCGCATGCTTGTTTATGACTATTTTACTCCCGTATCATATGTTTTGGTCGTATTTTGGTTGTGTTTTTGTGTTTTTGTGTTTTGAATGTTGTAGGATAGGTTTTGGGCATAAACGAACATTTTTGGTGGAGTTTTGGAGGAAAATTGCACGTGTTTGGAGTTTGGAGGCGTCGACCGGCCGAGCAGAGCAGGACCGGCCGAGCCAAGCTGGACAGAGAGCTCGACCGGCCGAGCAGAGCAGGACCGGCCGAGCAAGGCCGGACAGAGGGCTCGACCGGTCGAGCCAATATGGACCGGACGAGCCAAGCCAACAGACAGGTGGCTCGGTCGAGCCACTTCGATCGGGCGAGCCTGGCCGGGTTTTTCCAACATTTTGGCGATTTCCAGCTTCGACCGGGCGAGCCATACTTCGACCGGGCAATCCGAGGCCCTGTTTGCTTGCCTATAAAAGGGGGAAATTCAGTTATTTGAGGGGCTTTTCGTCATTTTTCAGTAGATCTAGTTAGGAATTTCCCTAGATTCCAATTTCCATCACGATTTCATCTCAATCCTAGAGTAGCAAGGAGCTAAATTCATCAAACCTTGGAGGAGAATTGAAGATCCAAGGGGGTAGATCAAGACATACAAATCCAATTGGGGAAGATTCCAATCTCTACTTGTCAATTGTAATGGATGTATTTGATTTCAACTTTGTATTGTTACAATTGAGAGGTATGATGTTCTAATTCAATTCGGATGTTGATTTGAATAAGGATGCATGAAGATTAGGTTTGATAATAGTTTGTTTACTTTCCTTTGAGAGCTTGAATTGCACTAGAACTTGTTCCTTACCGCCTAGGTGTAGGTAATAGCCAACTAAGGAGGTAGTTGACGTGAACGCTGCAGCCAACACGCGGGCGGGATCGTCGTGAATAGTATAGATTCATACGATTTTAATTCTAATCCATGTGCGGTGCTAGGTCGTAGGGCAATAATTGACGATCTATTTGGAGTGGTCTAGAGCTTAATAACGTGACTGTTTGCAAGTCTTAGCATCATCAACCGTTAGCTCGCCGTGACAAGGGGTTAACGAGTGTAGGGTCGATTACTCAATCTCCTAGGGATTAAAATGTGTTTACATCAATGATTAACCTAATTGGATTGCATCTACATTCATTTCAACATCCTATCTTCCTAATTTGAGTATTTGCTTGTCTTGGTTTACCAATTTGAGGAGAGAATTGATTGAATAATGATTGTTGGTTTAATTCATTGTTTGTCATATGTTGTTCGCATAGGTTTAAATTGATTGCCTAGTTGATAAAAACTACTCAACGATTGTATTTTGCCTAGCAATAAGATTTTGCTATAGTATCTCGGTATTCTAGCGGGCGAAGGGAAGAAGGATCTGGATTTGACAAATTTTATTCTTGTGTCGCTAGGAGTTTAATTTGATTGAACTTTTGGCCGCATCAGTGGTCCAGCTCGGGATTTGGCACGGCCCTTCATGTAATTTTTCCCAAAATGAGGTATTGTCGTCCCTACAGCACTCCAATCAACTTTCAACAATCATTAGTAACACAGAGTTCCCCCCAAACTTAATACAATGCAAAACAATATCAAATCAAATACATGCTAATCTATTAATGAAACAAGATAAGTAAATCGAACTTGGGTTGCCTCCCAAGAAGCGCTGCATTTAACGTCGGGAGCTCGACGAACTTACCTACTTACCTTCATCTAAGGGAGATTTCATTCACAGTTCGAGGTTGCTCGGAAGTGTGAAATCGCTTAAACTGGTGCCCATTCACCTTGAAGTAGTGGCCATCTTCAGTCTCCAGTTCCAAAGTACCATTCTTAAACACTTCTCGCACCTTGTATGGCCCTGTCCAACGAGAACGGAATTTACCCGAAAACAATTTCAAATGAGAATTAAAGAGAAGAACCATATCACCTTTGTAGAACTTCTTCACTCGAATCTGTCGGTCATGAAATCGTTTGGCTCTCTCCTTGCACAACTTTTTCCAGCAAGTTTGACATTGAAGAGAAGGGCGGATATAACATCGTTTGGGCAATGGTACGATGAGCCTCTCTATGAAGCTTGGGATTGGTTCCGAGAGCTTCTACGCAAGTGTCCTCGACATGGTCTTTCTAAGAGTCAACAAATATGCCAATTCTATGGTGGATTGAATTATGATACAAAAGTCATGATGGATGCTACATCGGGAGGTGCATTCCTAGATCAAGAAGAGGAAGATGCTTGGAAGACAATTGAGAAGATGGCCGAAAATAGTTTCCAATGGCCAAAGGAACGAAAAGATTATAGACTGGTGAAGTTGGTAAATGATGCTAATGAGAAGGAGGATTTCAAAGAACAAATCGCTGCCATGCAAAGGAAGCTTGACAAGTTATCTACTTCGGGAAGTAGAAAAGAGGATATGATGATACTTAAGCATGAGAATGCTTATCCGGAGAATGTGAATTTCGTCAATCAAAGAATGGGGTACATCAATCGACCTCAATATAATCCTCAAGGAAATATGTACTATCATCCATTCAACCGGTTTCACCCCAACTTCTCTTATGCAAATCCGAACAACGCTCTTAATCCTCAAATGCAATTGGAAGGAGGAGGGAGTAGTAGCCAATGAGGATATGCTGGGGGAGGTAGTAAATATGTGAATCAAGAGGTGCGGAGAAATCAAAGTGAAGAGATTGATAAGCGCTTTGAGAAGTATGACGGGATGTTCGCGGAGATCCAGCTGCAAATTTCCTCAATCGCCAAACAGTTAAGTGGCAAACATCAAGCTGGGAAATTTCCAAGCGACACGGAAATTGTACAAAAGAAAAGTTGCAATATGATTGATGGTGAAGATAGGAAATTTCCACCCGATTCCCCTGAGCTTTCAGAAAATCCAAGTTCAATGTCTTGATGGCCCAAAACGCCTTATGCTCAACTTCAACCGGAAGATGGCAGGACTTGCCATAAACCAATTGGTATGGGGACATGCCGATGGGTGTCTTGAAGGCTGTCCGGTAGGCCCACAAAGCCTCATCAAGTCGCTTACTCCAGTCCTTCCAACTCAATACCGTCTTCTCCAGCACCTGCTTGATCTCTCGATTGGCCAGCTCAGCCTGCCCATTGGCTTGCGGATGATAGGCTGTTGTTACTCTTTGTCGCACCCCATATCTTGCCAGAAGTTTATCCATGAGTTTGTTGCAGAAGTGACTGCCTCCATCGCTCACCAAAGCTCTGGGAATGCCAAACCGAGCAACTAAAGCCTGCAAAAACTTAAGCACCACTTGAGAGTCATTAGTAACGGTGGGTATGGCCTCTACCCATCGAGACACATAGTCCACAGCAAGAAGAATATAATTAAACCCAAACGATGGTGGAAAAGGGCCCATAAAGTCAATGCCCCAAACATCAAATATATCCACTTCAATAAAGATCTTTTGGGGCATCTCATCCCTTCGGGTAATATTCCCCATCTTCTGACATCTATCACAAGCTCGAACCATAGCAATACAATCTTTAAAAACAGAAGGCCAATAAAAACCGCAAGATAGTACCTTCAATGCGGTTCGGTTTGCACCAAAATGACCCCCACTTACCGAATGGTGGCATTCTTCTATGATCTTCCCCCATTCGCTCTGATGAACACACCTACGGATAATACCGTCAGCACACCTGCGGAACAGGTACGGTTCTTCCCAGTAGTAGTACTTGGCCTCCTTCAGAAATTTCTTCCGCTGATAGGGCTCCAAATCAGGAGGTAATACACACCTTTGAAAAATCGCTGGTGCATTGCACAGCCCAAAGGGCATCCTCCGATAGGCGAAAATCCCGTAGGGACAAGTGAAGGCTGTTTTGTGCTGGTCTTCAGGTGCCACCACAATCTGATTGTATCCAGAGTATCCATCCAAGAAGCAATAATGAGACTTTCCTGCAAGACGGTCAAGCATTTGATCAATAAAGGGAGTGCTAGGTCAAAGATCGTCTAAACTCTCCACTGATTGTGGGAGTGCTAGGTCAAAGATAAAAAAGGTCTTTATCTTGGGTTCTAATGTAGGCACATTGGTGATGGGTATGGAAAATTTGGCTAAAGTGACTAAATAATTACAACCTTATAACTCCATTTACTTCGACTATTCCTCATCTCATACCATTCGAAGGAATCAACTGACTTAAACAATAACTATAACAGTAACTGAAACAGACGCATCCCATCAAGAGCAGTTTAATAGGATTCGGACTTCAACAATGAAGCCATTAGAAAAACTCTCGTGCATTATTATTTAACAAACAATTAAACACACTCTATGAAACTAACACAAATATCATGCACTTCCTGTGCAGAACTCGAATTTTTTTTTTTGAACACACATTACACTAACTTCTTCACAATTACTGATGCACTCATTGTGCAATGTACTTATACTAACATATTTGTCCATCAAAAGTGTTTGGACTATTTGCATATAAGGACTCTACTTTCACCACCTAACATCTTTGGGTACCCTTACAATTCCATCCACACCTCCTATCATCCGGGTTAAGAAAGAAAAGTTTTCAGGCTCAACTAGGCTAACAAAGGAGTATGTATCGGGTTAGTGTTTGGGTTCATTGTGGCTTATGAAACGATGGCCTAAAATCATTTCTAAATCCTTGACACTCTCCTATGCAGTTTTGAGCAAGAAACCAGAGCAAGTTCTAGAGATCAAGTGTACAGCGACATACTCTAAGTGAAACAAACACAGGCTCAATTCTCATAGGTTATAAGCTTATTTCAGAGGCCAAGATCAATTTCGTAATAGTCCACACCTTACCAATTCATGTGCAAGTTATCAGTATAAGTCTCACGAGAAAGAAAATGTTGTCATCATAAACTTGATCAATAATGCAGGTGAAAACAATCAATTAATTCCATTACCTTCCAAAATAACGATTCCCGATTACAGACCCATCAGTAAGCAACTAAAACACATAACTAAAAGCAAATAAAGTACATCACCGAAAGCAAATAAAGTGGTTCAAGATGCGGTAGTCTCCAATTCAAATACAACCCAGTACATCAAAGCAGATAGGGGTGAGGCAGAAAGTAAAGTGGGAGAAACACATATCGACCGATCACATCCCCCTCCCCCAAACTTATTCGATACACAGGAAAGAATAAGTTTGTGGGAAAAAGATCACGGAGATGTGTGTGTGTAACCTCAACAGAACCTCACTGTGGCGGGGGCCAGTACTGCGGGAAGCGAGCCATGAATCGGCGCATCTCCTTCTGCACCTCATGCTGGCAATTCCATTCCTCCTGCTGACGCTCCCACTGACGGCGCTGTTCCTCCTCAAAAGAGCGGCGCTCGGTAGCATAAGTCGACTGGGCAGAAGATAGGGCCTGGAGCTGCGTGTTCCAATCCGACCACTGCCTCTCAAGTGAGGTGAGGCGCTGCTCAAATGCCACGCGGTGAGTGCGGCGCTCGTAGTAGGTCGCGGTCCCCCCCGGTCCTGTCGGGACGATCCGCCTGTCTCCAAGTGGCGAGACTGCTCCTTGTGCTGCTCACGATCTGTCTCCGGCTCACTAGCTCCAGTATCCTCGTGACGTGGCTCCTCGAACTCCGGGTTAGGATTCTGCCTTCGGGCCTCCTCAGCGGCATGAATAGCCTCTAGATATGCCAATGTGTCAAGCTTCCAATTGTTGCGGTACTGCCGAAGCCCTACATTAGTGAGCTCGGGGTTCGGCAGTGGGAAAAATGGCGGGCTGGGCTGAGTGAACATATACGAGGGGTGCGCCGAGTGGATGAACCGGAGATCAACCAATTTGGCCAGAGTGAGCTTCGTCAATGGCTTGGCCTGCTCCCCAGTGGTGTCAACCCCCATCGAATACAGAAGTGAAGTCCAAAGGCCCCCAATACAAATAGGCCCTCTCTAGGCCGCCGAAACCCGGTTGGACTGCATAAGGAGCAGTTGAGCGAAGTTGAGATGCTCCTGATGCAGCATGCAGTAGATAACCATCAGCTCCACATCCCTCAAGGAGCTGTTGTCCTTCCTGGCAAAAAGTGTGTGGGCCAGGATAGCTCGAATCATCCGAATGACGGGGTTCCTGATCATGGAGGCCTTACACTTGCCGGATTCCCAGTCTGGACTGCCCTCAGCACAAATGTGAGGCCAAAAGACTTTGCTATCGAATCCCCGCGGCTTTGTGTAGCTGCCAAGGTTAGGGACTCCAAAAGCTCGGTTTATCTCCTTAGAAGTGATTTTTCTGTCCTCGTTACCGGCTCGGAATGTGGCTCCGGTAGGTGTGCTCCGCCTCTCGGTGGTGAGCTCAAAAGTAGATAAGATTTCCAAGGTGAACCTTCTGTATGTCGGGGCGTCCAGCTCCAGGAGGGGACCCCAACCGATATTGGAGAACAGCTCTTTGACATTGTCATAGAGACCCAAGGCCGTTTATGCGTCAGTATCCGCATAGCGGGTTCCATCTACCCCGCGTTCGGCCAGTGTCTTGAACGTAGTGAGCACACTCACATCCCCGATACCCTGAATACCATAAGCTTCCGGATGGAGGCGGCGTCGAGGTGCCATAGAAACCTACAAAAGACTAGCAAGCATCAACCAACGATAACATAATATAGAATGCATACAAAACACAATTTAACTTAACCAAAGCAGGAAAAGTAGATTAACCCCAAAATTCAACAAAGTATAAGTGTGACCAATTGATTCCCATGCCAATTGAAATCAAAGAAACCAAACAACCCATCATTCAACTCAAATATTCAATAGCAACATCACCCAATAATTCAATCATCCCCTTCATGAACAATAATCACCCAAGTCCCCCAAACTAGAATACAACCCGCAATTACCAGAATCAACACAGAAATAACATGCAAATGCCAAAAGAAACGTACGAATGCCCAAAATTATTCCCAAAAGAATTCATAGAAGCAATGTAAACTCAACCCACAAATTGCTAGAAATTCCATCGACAATAATTCAAAGCCAAATTCAAAACAAATGCAATGTAGTAGAGACTAAACATAGGTAAAGATGAGAAATTACCTGAGAATCGAAGCAAAATTGAGTGAAAAGCGGAAAACCAAGAATTTGGGGATTTGTTACTTCTTGGGCGAAATCTTTCAAACCACTCGGATAGAACTCTTGCTAACGTGATGGGAGAGTAGTGTGCAAGAGGAATTTGAAAAATATTGCAAGGGGAATTCGAATTCGTAGAGAGAAGATTCGTGGGTGTGGGGAGTGTTGGTGGAGTGTGGGTGAAAGTGTGAAAAACTGGCGAAAATGTCGTTTAAAAAGCAAACTCGGCGACCCAAAAACCCGATCGGCGATCGCCGAGTCCGTCGTTGGGTTGCCGAGTTGGTGCCGAAAGAAAATTCAAAAATTACGAACTCGGCGACCCAACCAACAACATTGGCGATCGCTGATGTTGATTTCTGGTCGCCGATTTCGTGCCGTACCTGGCCAGATTTTGACGTGGAACTCGGCGATCCAACATCCCGATCGGCGATCGCCGATCGTGAATGTTGGGTCACCGATTTCGCATTCCGCAGCATATTTTTGCGTTTTGATCTCCTTTCCTGTACCCAATGAACTCAACAACCAAAAGTGAACGTAAACTATGGAAAATGGGGTAAACCAACTAAAAATAGGAGCATAACAAACTAATTAACACCGACAATGACTCCAAATTGATCAAAATTGTAAAACGAAATCAGAAATTGGTTGGGTTGCCTCCCAACAAGCGCTTTATTTACTGTCTGTAGCAACACAACTCAGAAACACTTTAAAAGTCAGAGAGATAAAGTTCATGGATGGTAGACACTGATTCAGATTGCAGGTAAGATTTCACCCTATGACCATTAACGGTGAAGTGTGTGTCATCAGATCCTACCAAGTCTAGTGTGCCATTAGAATTGACTATTTCAATTATGTAAGGACCAGACCATTTAGACTTGAGTTTACCAGGAAATAGCCAAAGGCGAGAGTTAAAGACGAGTACCTGATCCCCCTGGTTGAAACTGCGGCTGCGAATACGCCGGTCGTGAAACCTCTTGGCGCGCTCCTTGTATAGTCTGGAGCTCTCATATGCCTCAGCCCGGAACTCCTCTAACTCAGTCAATTGTAGACATCGCTGCTCAGATGCAGTCTTCAAGTCCCAATTGATCCTCTTCAC
>JAPKLW010000091.1:0-14543 GCA_026898455.1 Plectranthus barbatus
TTTTTTTTTTTTTTTAATTTCTTTGTTTACACTTTGTAGGAATAAGGTTCAAAATGAATTGGTCTGTTAAGGTACTTGGAATACACACATTATTATGTTTTTGTTAGACACTTATTATTATTGTTGTTAATAATAATAATAATAATAAAAATGTACATATGTGATTTGGTTATCCTATTCATCAATTTTGGCTAGTTAACATATAAACTCGAGTCCAAACACATAATTTAACCCATCAAAAATGATTAAAAGAGTATCCTATTAATAGTAATGATAAATCCTAAACCAAAGAAATTGATTATAGATGTCTGATATAATTTAAAATTCCACAACTCTTTAAACTACATGATTGTTAAGAATTTCTTTTTAGAAATTTCTTCCTTAAATGATGTTTTGATGAGTTAAACATATTATTAGAATAGTGTGTCAATAATTAGATTAATTCAAATTTGTAATGTCATGTATAGGAATTATTGGCGTACGATGATAATCGGCCCACTTAAGAATCCAAAATGTGGTCCATTAACGATCTTTTGCAGGAAAAGCAGTTGGTCAGCCCAGATGAAGGCAACCCATTTAACCGACCAGTCCGAAAGAGAAAGCAGTCCGAAGGAAAGAGCAGTTTGATTTAACCAATCCGCAGGTAGCGATCCGACCAAAGAAGTTCGACAAGTAGAAGAAGCAGTTCGATCAACGGCTACAGGACAGCTGCCCAACGGTCGGAAAAGCCATTAAATAGCAAGAGGATAAGATCGCGGAATTCTCATAAATGGCTAAGGAAAAACAACGTAATAGCTCCGATAAATTCGGAGCTCGTTAATAACCCACCTGACGCAAATATAGTAAACCCTAGCTAACCTTTAATTTCTATAAGTACCCCTTGTAATTTGATTTTTTCGGCACCTAATGCTAGATACGAAGAGCTCATACAAATCAAGTTTCTCTATAAATCTTCTTTAAAATTACACTTGTATTACTCGTCGGACTGGTTATCGGCCATCATCCGTGACCCCGCTGTGTAAACGCAGTTTGATTTATTTTATTGTCGATTATTTGTTATCGTTAAACACTATTATTATTGTCATTTTTTGTATTATTCGCATACAAGTTTCCGGGGCTCCATATCCATACAAAAGCACTCTCAACAGGAATTATCGAATTGTAATTGGAGCTGATTACAAGCTTTAGGAGATTTGCTGGTCGAAATTTTCACCAGCAAAGAAGTTTGTCTGAATTGCTAGCTAACACTCTGTTACCAACAAAGCGTCTTTAGAGAAGCTGGTAGACACATCATCACCAGCTGGTGACCATCAATAAAGAGCTTACCAGAATATGTCACCAGCAATACGCTTCCCAATTAGCAAGAAGACACACTCAAGCCAAGACAAGCAAGAAAATTCTTGAGACCTGAGTATAAAAAATTGATCTTAAAGTCTGAGTTACTCAAAAGTTTGTTCATCCCATGAATCAACCAGCAAACACTCCTCGGAATGGCTAAGAGCCATCCTGACCAAAGTTGCAAAAGTCTACCTGCTCTGAAGGAAAGGACACAACGAGTCAGAAAAGTGAGACTTTGATTAGACATGTTCCTTTTGTCTCACAATGACTCAAAACAGCTATGAATTCAAACTTTCCAAGGAGCGTGATAAGCTCATATTTGTACTCACTTATCAATATTTTTTCCATTGTTTTAGTGTAATTAGGTTTAGTTTTTAGTTGTTTTCATGCATGAGTGGATTATAGAGGATGTTAATGCTCAGTTTTGTAGGTATTTAAGGTTAAAAGAGGTCAAATGATGAAAAGAGTCGTGAAGAACATAGTTGCTGCTTTGATTGACACACAGAAAGTCAACCAGGTTGGAAGACATGCCAAAAACCCGAAGCATTACCTCTGTGTCGATTGATGTGGTGCATGTTGATCAACGTAGAGGTTGGATATCGATCGAAGGCAAAAGCAAATTGAAGGCTCGACATGCTTGTGTGCATGTCGATCGACACCACTGGCGTCGATCAACACGAAGGCCAAGAAGGTGGATCGAAATGAAGGCAATTGCTTGGATGTTGACTTGTAGGTGTGTCGATTGACACAATCTGTATCGATCGACACAGAAACCCGAGAAGAAAGTTTGGCCTGTTTTGGTTACTTTTGTTATTTTAGCTCAATACCTAGTTTAGATGTTTGGCTCCTCTATAAATACCAAACTCAATAAGGCTTGAAATTATGTCTTATTTTGTGAAGAATATTATTACATTGGAGTTTTTAGAGACCTTCAAGGTTCCTATTTCCCTTGTAAGGTAATTTATGGTTTTTAATAATATATTTTCTTTATTTCAAGTCATGTTTTCTGGCTAGAAACCCTAACAGGTTCTAGGGTTTGTGATAATCTTTTCTCATGCATGTTTAAGTGAATCAACTCAATAGCATGGTTTAATTTCTTGAGCTTAATTAATTGAATCTAGATTTAAAGAAGGATCGAGAGAAGAATTTGAATTTAGGTTTGTAGTTATCAATTGAAAGACCGAGAGGTAAAAATTGGTAACAGGAAAAAGAAATTAAATGCAATTATTTTATGTCTCAAAAGGAAGAATTAATTTGTAGGAATTAATTAGATAATTATCGAGATTGGCTAATTTGTGTTCTTGAGACCGAGAGGAGATAGTCACAATTTAGTAATCTAAGGTAAAATTGCATAACAAAGGAGTTTAATCCATATGAATCTGAATTAATCCTCATTGCTGAGTTGATGAATTTGCATGTTGATGATTAGATTATCTGTCATAGGATCTGTATCTCAATATATTGTTTTTTCAAAAGCCTTTAATTTTATGCATTGTCATCTTTACTTTTCAAAACCAAATCCCTTTTTAAATTACTCAAACGGTTTTGGTTTAAGGACTATAGCTAGTACTTATGGTAGTTTCATTACACAATCTCTGTGGGTTCGACCACTTTAGGGTGAAATCTATAAATATAGTTGTCTGCTATTTTACAGCTTGTCAGAGAGCCTATGAAGAGAGGCTACAAACCGTCTTGAAAAGGTTACCGAAACTGAATGAAATTCTCTCGAATTACAATTTCAACATTCTCTGTCGTTCTTGAAAGCTGCCAAACTTCCAGAACAAAAAGCTTTCAGGCTGATTCTATCAGTTTTCCGTGTTCCTTCCTGAACACAAGGCTCTGTGCTTCTAGCAAGAGCTATTTCTATTTTTTTACTTTCTGAGTAAGAAAACATCCTCGAATCGTCACTTCTCTGGTGGCAACTATCATAGGTGTATACCGCCAATTTGACGTTCTCGAGAGGAATTCAAACTCCCACGTCTAGTTTGGATGCTTAGAGGTGCGTTCTCTTGAATATAATTTAAATTTTGTATATTTAAATGATTAATTAAAAATTATAACAAAATTTATGAAAAACAATTCCTATACATAGAGCTTAATAATTTCGGACGCTACAAAACATTATTTTCTACATTTGTCGATTTATAACTCATGTTGTATTAATTCTCGTGATTTTAATTTATCAAGTGAAGATGCAATGTCTAACACGTCTTGATGTTAAACTCGAAGTTATGTTTAACACCTATGTTTAACATCGTAGTGTTAGACTTTGTTGAGTTACTTTTATCATTTCTTATTTTTCGTATTTGTTTTTTTCGTTAATTCAGTTCTTCCTGAGGATATACATTAATCTTAGTTTCTAGAGATATATGTTAAAGTTGTTCCTAATTTTTAGGGGTAGAGCTTAATCTTTCACATATCTTCCTCTAGTCTTTGTAGTTGAAATATTTATGCAGAGATCTATATCAACACGAGGCTACACTCATCTATACCTATAAAAAGGGTGCTGGGGTGCAAAAATAAAGTGGACGACTAACATTATTCATAGAGAGCTGATTCAAGGCGTTCCAAATCTTCAATAAACCTTCCCCGTGCTATCAACTCACGAAGTCATTCAAGTTTAATAAGGATCCTATCTCCGGAGAGTGAATCCAATGGTAGAGGAGTTGTTAGGAAACTTGTTAGAAATTTCCTTATCTTATTTTGTTTTGGTGGGTCAAAGTGTAAAAGTCATCTTTATAAGTCTCTAGATTAAGTTCCAGTCTTGTTTTCAAAATGAAAATTCATGTAAGGTCTTTATTATCGAGTTATAAGTTGGAGCTAAATCGAAGAAAGACTGAAGAATCAGTCTGGGATGCACTAAAGAATCAAACAGACTGGAGCTTAGTATAAAATTGACCAGTCTGGGTCTTAGAGAAACTGACGAGTTTGGGACTACATTAAAGTGGAACTGGTTAGTTTGGAACTGACCAATCCAGAGCTTACCAGTCCAATATATCAAACTTGTCGGTCCGGGGATCAATATCATACTGAATGATAACGTTAACCAGCATGGACTTGCCAGCATGACGATACCAGCATGGAACTTTAGTTCCAATCCCCGCGCATAAGAGACAAGAAAAAAAATATCTGAGAAATGGTACTGACAAGTACATACTTTAAGGAATGAAGATTCTTTAAAGTCTGCAAGCCCAAGACTTAAGTCTTGATTCCTCGGACTGACTAGTCCAAGATTCCTCAGACTGATATAATGCCTTTCTGACAAAAAGTGAACAATCACTGTTGCAGTCAGAGAAAGCGGGAAAAGTATTGTACCTTTCAAAAAAAAAGCTTCCTACTCGTGCATAGTGGGAGGAGATCGGATTGGTCGAAAATTTGATGTGTCTAACGACCCAAGATTTGAATCTCACTCTTCCGGCTATAAATAGTGGAAGACTTCTAGAGATTCAAGCACCTAACACCATACTCTCGAGCTTGTCGAAACTCTGCAAAAATCACGACTCAAAGTTAAAGGCTTTCAAAGCTATTATGTGTGTCACTGCTGTGAACACGAGACTCAGAACAATCTGTTCTTGAGTTAATCTTGGTATTTCTTCTCTCCAAGAAAGAATACAACAGTCAAGTGAGCTCTGTACTTTGACTATTACGGGCGATCTTGCCGCCAAGCTGACAATTCAAGGGTGAACTATAAATACCATATTCCAGCGACGAGGAGGCTGCGTGGTGTGCCCACACTCCAAGGAGTTGCGAAGTGAAGGACAAGCAAAGGACCATGTGAGTGAGCTTGTGGACTGAAGGACGAGGCATCCTTCAGCAAGCAATAGATAGTAGGAGCACCTTGTAGATCCAACACTTAGTGGATTTTCAGACTTGTGTCTGAAGAGTGGACGTAGGACCATTTTGTCCGAACCACTATAAATCCTTATCTTTTTACTATTTTAAGTATTTATCAGTTTACGTACTTTAAAACTCAACGCTCAAGTGTTGAAGTATAAACTAAAACTGACTTAAAGACTATCCGGACTTAAATCGCATGTGAGTTTTGATAACCAAACTGATACTGACACTCAGTTTGGATAAGTGCAAGGTTATCATTAAATTATTTTTCGCTGTGCAACTAAACTTACTCTGAAAAATCGGGACCAACAGGAGTTTTTAGGGTTGAATCATGTGTTCGTAAGTACACCTTTTCATAGTTGTAGTCTCTATTTTTATGTAAATTCAAGTTTCTTCAATGGAGTGAACCAAGAAGAGGTTTGAATATTTATTATTTCGATTTTGTTGTGTAAACATTGTTATCATAGTGAAATTTGTTTTTAGCCGTAAGGCTATCGCGAGTTTACAAACTCTAAACTCGTGAAAAATAATTTTTTGTGTCTGTTCAACTTTTCCGTTGCATGTTAAACTTTGAATGTGTCAAACTTTGTCTGAGTCTAACATTTTGTTTAACATTACTCTATTAGTCAGAAATATTGAATTATGTTGTGTTGAACTCTTCAACATCATGGTGTCAATAGTAAATTCGAGCACTAAATTCTTTCATCAAGTAAATTATGAATTATTAGTGTAGAATAGTGATGGGTTTTGTATACTGAAAGCATTTATTATAATGAGTATACAACGGTTTATTTCTCCTATCTGTTAACAATCATACATGTATGAACAATGGTATCCTCTTGTCTCACCGATAGGAACGATCATACGGCGTGTTGTAGATCGCAGAAGACAGTATGATCACTTGACCTAGTGAGACATAAACATAATCACAGCCGAGACAGCGTATGAGGATACGTCTGTCCGGATGGCTGCGGCATTGTCGGAATAAGTAGTCTGTCTTGGTTACTTGACATGCTGGTACGCAGAGGTGGCATATTGATGGACCGCAGTGAGATATATTCGTCTGTCTGACATCAGCGAATACAAGATCTCGTTATATTGATTGAGTCCAAACCCTAACGAAGGTTCAGGGGTTTGCACGGGTTGATTGTTGCTTTGACTTGCCATGGTGGAGAGCCAACACAGCGCGCTCGTATATCCGCATCTTGGGTAACAGCAGTTCGTGTAGTACCGCCTGAGACTGAACTTAGGTAACCATATCCGAGTAATAGGATGGGGACATTCCCTGAGGAGCTCAATAACATTCATCGTGCCAAAGTCCTGCAGGCTGATTAAGTTCAAGCACGAGTGATAAGGTTTGAGTGGTACTGCTCAGGAATAATAAGATATTAATTAATTGTAGTTAGAGCTTGTCAGAGGCTCTGATTAATTAATGGATGTCCGGTAACCTTAAATATGGGGATTCTCAATTAATGCAGCCCGTTCTCATAACGTGGTAATAAAGGGGTAGGTCAGTATTAATTCTGTGGTGAAAAAGAATTAATATTAATTAATTAATTGTGTCCTGGGTTGTGGACATGGGAATTAATTAATTTATAGGCCCGCTTTATTATTTGCATTAGGTCCCAGGTCTGGCCCAACAAGTGTGCTGAATTGAGCCCAAAAATGGCCCATTAGGGTTTCCAACCCTAGGTCTATAAATAGACAGCTCTCTCTCATAATTCATAACACAACTGAAAACCCTAAACCTAAGAGAGAGGGGGGGCGCAGTTTTTGAGAGAGAAGAAGGAGGAGAATTTTCGAATTCTGGTCCTGCTCAAGCCACAGATCTACGGAGTCCTCACCAGTAGTAGATTTGATCAGCGCCGGGACACAGATCTGAAGACCTAATCAAGAGAACAAATTTCTTCTTTCCTCTTTCTTTATTTTTGATTTGCTTTAGAAATTAGTTTTCTAATTTATATTTCCGTAGAGAAATCGGATTGCGTGGTTGAATTGGTTCTTGGAATTCAAACGCAAAAGATCGGTACAGACCCTACGGAATTACGGTAATCTCTCAATCCACAATCTTGTATTAAATTCATAGGAGCATGCTAGGGTTTTGAGAAATTTAATTGTGAGCAATATCCATAGATCGATCCGGTTCAATTTGATTTTGGTGATTCGGTTCACGGTAAAACCCTACAAATAGTTCATTATGAGTCTAAAATATTTTTTATATTATATGGAAGATAAATAAACTAATATTCCGACAATGCCGCAGCCATCCGGACAGACGTATCCTCATACACTGTCTCGGCTGTAATCAGGTTTATGTCTCACTAGGTCAAGTGATCATACTGTCTTCTGCGATCTACAACACGCCGTATGATCGTCCCTATCGGTGAGATAAGAGGATACCATTGTTCATATATGTAAGATTGTTAACAGATAGGAGAAATAAACCGTTGTATACTCATTATAATAAATGCTTTCAGTATACAAAACTCATCAATAATTTCACACATGACCAGACTATGGTGGATTCTTCCCATACAGGTAAAATCTATGTAATTTTGTTACATTTGAATTCATTTACTAAAAAAGATTAATCTTGCATTTGTAGGGAATGAAAAGGATGGATCGTCAAGGTCTTCTCCAAAGGGGAGAGGATTTCACCGTAAAATCACGGGGCTATTTAAAAAAAGAGGCGACAAACAACTTTATACCGATCCCTGATTGTACATGTTTATGTATTTGAAACAAAACAACTTTAATGAACATTATTCTATTTAAATTGTTTTAGCTCCATGTAATTGTTGTGATTTGTTGATCAATTGCTGTGGATAATGTGCTAAGTGAGGCAGGTTTTGTATCGACCTTGGTTGGTCCAAGTTCTACTAAGGTCATGTCGAGTTTTTTGTAAATTTAAATGAGTTTAAGATATGAAATAAGAAATATAAATCTAAATTTAGGTTTAAAATATGAAATAATAAGTATATTTCAAAGTTTGAGTTTAAAATATGAAATCAGATATGAAATAAGAAGTATAATTCTAAGTTTAAGTTTAAAATATGAAATAAGAAGTTAAATACGAAGTATAATTCTAAGTTTAAGTTTAAAATATGAAATCGGATATGAAATAAGAAGTATAATTCTAAGTTTAAGTTTAAAATATGAAATAAGAAGTTAAATAAGAAGTATAATTTTAAGTTTAAGTTCAAAATATGAAATCAGATATGAAATAAGAAGTATAATTCTAAGTTTAAGTTTAAAATATGAAATAAGAAGTTAAATAAGAAGTATAATTCTAAGTTTAAGCTTAAAAGTTGAAATAATAAGTATAATTCTAAGTTTATGGGGAGCAAGTCGAATTTAAAAGCACAAGACATGAAATTCGAATTAAAAAAACGAAATTACATTTAATAAAAAGCAACAACAAATACCAAATAAAATTCTACTGCTAATCCTTGCTAATATCACGCTCTCCTGCTAATCCTTGCTAATATCACGCTCTCCATGAGCATTATAGATTCGATATATGTGAACTCGATCAGATGGTGGATGAGATCCAGGACATTTTCTCGTTATATAGTCTGAATTGTGGCATAGGGTGCAATACATTTGACCTCCACTCCTATTTTGGTAGTCTATTGACATCCGATGGCGCTGCGTTCGACGTCGGCCTCTTCCTTTACGGTGAGCAAGTCGCTCGTAATTTGGAACTAGAGTCCATCCCACATCGATCATTTCTATGTTGTCCGGAATAGGTCAAAATCCCCCATCAAATTATTCACACCATTTAGATCAGGTATAGAATTCATGTACCAAATCATTGGGGTTCTCCCGTTGATAAAGACAAACTGCCACGGCATGAGAGCACGAAAATTGCTTTGTTTCCCACACACCACAAGCACAACTCCTATCACGGTGACGGAGCTCGAAAGTCATTGTACATTGACCTCGACCACTCGGATATGTTGTGACGTTGTAGATCTGATTTACGCGATCCGTACGAATTACTTCATGTTTGAGGGCTTCAGCTCTAACCTTTATAAATTTATCATGGTGATATGTGGAAAGAAAGGTATCACACTTTGTGATATCATCTTGAGCAGCATCAAAGATTTTTGCTGTTTTGAGAAGGGTTGAATTGACCAAAGATTTGATAGGTAAGAACCGTGTACCTTTGAGAGTATTGTTGTGACTCGCGGAGACATTGGTCGTTGTATTGCCCTAACGACAACCCCCATCCTTGTAAAGAGTCCACTTCTGCTCTGGTATTGCCTGAAGCCATTCACATGCACCGGGGCTCCGTGCGTACAGATCTGCCCATGCCTGATTGTAGTCACCTTCCGACAATGCTTCACCGATCTTAAAGCAGATGTGTTTGATACCAGGTCCCTTGAATTTCTCCATCAAGTTGGTGCGAACATGGCGAAGGCAGTATTGATGCCATCCTGCTCCACAAAATTGTGCAATATGTGCACGCCTCGCAGCAAGAAGATCAGCGTTGCAATATAATATAATGCACACTGGTCAATCTTCGAGAACATTAAGGCGGAGGTGCTTAAAAAACCAAGTCCAGCTATGGGTGGACTCTTAATCCACGAGGCATATGCTAGTGGCAGTATATTGTTGTTTGCAGTTTTCGTAACTGATATTAACAACTTGCCCTTGTAGGAGCCACGAAGGTGTGTCCCATCCACCATGACGACCGAAAATGTGTGCTGAAAAGCTTGCACACAAGGACCAAAAGCCCAAAACACATATTGAAACGTCCGGCATGACTCATTCTTCTCATTTTACCAAATTTCCACACCACCTTGGTATTTGGATTACGTTGCACGAGTAGCTCCATGTATCCGAGCGAATTGCGGATATTCTTCTCCCAGTCGCCGTACAAGTACTCCAATACTTTTTTTCGTCCATGCCAAGCCTTCTTGTAGGACACATCCACGTTGAAGGCATTACGAACATTCACTTGGATGTTCGCAACCTTGTATTCGAAATCTTGTTCAATATGCCCCAATATAAAAAATGATATCATTTCGGCTGTGACATTTCGCCCTTGTTGCCTCGAATTACTTCCGGAGCAGTTGTGTCTGGATACCCAGTGAGTTAGTCTCCAACCACAACCAGGCCCGAATCGACGGCCCGAGCTCTCTATTGGCATGGAGGGCCTCGTTGAAGATTCAGATCATCCTTGGTCTCACAGTAAACATCCCATAATTTTTTGGTGCTCTTTTTTAGCCGATATGCGACACCTTGATTAAGAAACCAAAGAGTGACGATTCGCTTTATGTCAAACTTAGAGGAGAAATACATATCAGCTGCAATGTTATGCAGATCACCATTTCACATTACTAGCTCATCATCAAAACGATCCGTATCATTAAGATTGGCATGTCCGATGTCTGTGTAGACATGCCTCCCTGTTAACCCTTCTGACATGGATATGTCATCATCATCATCTTCTTCATAGTCACTATTCGTCTCTGGCATTGGTTCACCATCCATGCTGCCCTAGTTGTTGGAGGAATACTGATCACTTGTCATTTCATCTTGTGCGAGAATACTTCCACTCACCACAAAACGACGCGTAATACGTATAGACAGGAGTAAATCGCTATATGCATATAAAATATGCATGTTGCTATCATTAAGATCGACAACACCATACTGGGGAGCGTGAAAAAAGAACAAACTTAATTGCAACTCCCACTGGTTACTATCCCAACCAGTAACGTCAGATATTTTGTGAAGCAGTTGATGTTGATACAACGACCCTGAAATTTCAAATGAAAAATCAAGATTTTGACCATCATTGCTCTAAAAAATTATATACATTGAAAGGATTCATTTTGTGAGAAAGAAAATTGAATAAGAGATTGGAGAAAGAAAAGGAAAAGTTGGAATAAGAAAATTTTTCGTTTGTGAGTAAGAAAAATAAAACTCCCATGCCTTTTGTAGGCAAAATAATTTTTGCATGCATTATTACCTCTGCAACATATCAGTAAACATTGAAAAAAAGCATTCAAAGGTTGTACTATCATGCAGAGAGGTTGCAGAAAATTTGGACCTCTTAAAAACTTCACTTCAGACAAAATTTAATTTTATGAAACCATCTATATCATAGGCGATTTCACAAAGGACAAAATTTCAATTTTATGAAACCGTCTTTAATATAAACAATTTCGTTTTTTAAAAAACATTTAAGAAATACACAACTGTATTTTTTAAAACCGTCTATATTATAGACGGTTTTAAATATTTTTTTTTAAATTTTGTAACCGTCTATTATAAAGACGGTTTAAAATAATTTTTTTTTAATTTTGTAATCGTCTATATTAGACGATTTTAAATATAATTTTTTTTATTGAATTTTGTAACCATCTATATTATAGACAATTTTATTTTTTTTTAATTTTGTAAAACTGTTTTTCTCATAGACGGTTTATAAATAATTTTTTTTTTCGAATTTTGTAAATGTTGAGTTTTTTTAATTACTAATCGGGTACTGATTTAAGTTTACACAAAATCGTCTATGCTATAGACGGTTTGTTTTAGGTTTTTTAAAAACCTTCTATAGCATAGACGGTTAGGTTGCATATTTTTACAAAATCCAACCATAATTTTTTAGTTTCTACATATTTAAATTTGAATTTAATTTCGAAATTTTCTCCATTAACTAACGTGGTTAGAAATATGTTGAATCTCACGTTTAGGAGAGACTGAAGTACTGTTAATGGCATAAATAATATATATTGTGATGACATTAAAGGGAGAACCATGGTGCAAGTGAATGCTTTTTGAAGGGAAAACATTAAATTTTAAAATAAGGGCTTAACTCAATTATTTTAAATATCATATTAAATATTTGAGTCATAAATTTTTTAATCTCATCAATATTGAAGGTTTTTTTTAACTAATAGTTGTTAAAAAAACATTATTTTTTCATTCATTAAGTGTATCTCGGATTTTATACTGCTAAATTGAAAATTCCACACTCGTTATTCATATTATTGTATTTTCTCACTCTTGCTGCCAATGTGTGGTTTTATTTCATGGTAAACACTTGTGTAGGCAAGACTGTTTTGCGGATTTGTTTTGTAAGATGGATATAATCAATCGATTTTAATTTTCATGATTTAAAATATGATTGATATGGATAATTTAGAGAAAGAGATAGTTAAAACAATCAATCATTGTGTTAACCGACTGATTCTTTACGATAATTAACTGATTTATAATTTAAATAATTGATTAATTCTTATGTTAATCGAACAATCCATTTATTTCTACAACAATAATTAACTAATTTATAAAATAAAATTTATGAGACTGTCTGTATTCGAAGATTTTCACTTTTCGTTTAGTTGAACTGGAATTTCCAAAACGGTGAATGATTGGACAAAAATTAAATAAAATTTATAAAACTCGTTTGAAAATAATTGGACAAAAATTAAATCACAGAAAAATTGGGCCAACAGTTAAATATGAAAGCTTTCTTAATAGGCCCAATAGGTTAAGGCAATGAAGCCCATTAGGGTTTATGTTTCTGATAGATTTACCCCACAACATTCTCCTTCACAAAAACCTAACACTTGTATCTTCAGGTTTCTCTCTCAACCCTCGTCTTCTCTCTCTTCTAATTTAATCTTGCTATCGTTATCTGTATGTGTTCTTTTTTCTTCAAGAATAAGCAATTGCATTCGGTTGAATTTGTACTGACTGAGTTTTTTTTTCCCTTGTCATTTGTTGTTGATCTGTAGGATTTAGCTCGATTCAAGAATATCCTGAACGATGAGGTAAGATTAAGCTTGAATAGTGAATAATTAATTCGTGTTATTGTAAATATTTGTTTGAGACGAACTGATTTGTTTAATTGTTCTAACTTGCTTTTATTTTATTTTTTTTTAAAAAATGGTTCATTTTTCTGCCAGTTTTCGCCATTAAAATGAGATTATATGTGTGAAATGATCCGAGAGAAATATCTGTATATGATCGTGGTCTATGAGCACGCGATATGTGATGCGAACTGTGTGTACTACGTTATTTTGAGTTCTTTAATTGGACAAAATATAAGGACGATATTTTCTTGTTTACTCAATCTAGTTCTTCTTACGGAGAACTTTTAATATTGTATTTGCTGATTGAGATTATTTGAAAATGCATGTTGTGTGGTTGCTAATTTGGATTTGACCTGTACAATTGTGCAGTAAGCTTCAGAGCGATGCCCTGAGAGAAGCCATCACTCAGATAGTATCTGACTGTAAGGAGAAGAAGAGAAACTTCACCGAGACAATTGAACTACAAATTGGACTGAAAAACTATGATCCACAAAAGGATAAGCGTTTTAGTGGATCTGTTAAGTTGCCACATATTCCCCGCCCTAAAATGAAGATTTGCATGCTTGGTGATGCTCAGCATGTGGAAGAGGTACAATTTTTTTTTACTTGTGTTTTTCAGTAGGAAAGGTTTAATGGTTGTGCATATATTGACTATAATATGATTTTCATGCCTTTTCCATAAACTGATGCATTGACTTAAATTGTTTTTTTTTTGTTGTTTCCACAATTCTCTATTGTAAATCCATTGCATATACTCTGGGATTTCCACAGTATGTGAAATAATGTATAGACATGCCATTTGTTCTGATTTTCCCAGCTTTCAAGGATTATTGTCATTTCAAGCCTTTATATCGTCCATGTTGCCCAAATTTGTTTTTAGGCTGAAAAAATTGGTATGGAGTCCATGGATGTGGAAGCTCTGAAAAAGTTGAACAAAAACAAGAAATTGGTGAAGAAGCTCGCCAAGAAATATCATGCTTTCTTAGCCTCTGAAGCTGTTATTAAGCAGATTCCTCGTCTCTTGGGACCCGGTCTTAACAAAGCAGGTAGCTTTTTATGTACTGTTTCTTTTCATTCAAGTGTTAATGGTACTTAGTGATGGGTTGTGATCTTCTGCAAGTTGAGGCAACTTGTCTGGCATCTGGTCCTCATTTCGTAATTGGGATAAAGTGCAGAAACACCCTTATCATTTACACCATGGGGCTATTACACCCTTACCAATGTTTTTAAGGTGCAAAATGCATGTACACATCAATAGTTGGATCCCACTTTCATCCCAAACTGCTGCTTTATTTGTCATTCTACAGAAAAAAAAACGCCCCTCCCTTTCTTAGGAAGAAAATCTCTGCACCAGTTCTTATGTAATCATGCATGGAGATTAGTATGCTGAACAAGTTAACTAGAAAACTAAATGCCACAAAACTTTGAATATGTTGAAGGGGTTATTGTTGTCATATGTTTAATCAGTATCGAAGATAATTCCATAACTGCCTCTTTAATGCTTTTGCTTTGATGATTTATGTGATTTATCAATCA
>JAPKLW010000091.1:14553-70934 GCA_026898455.1 Plectranthus barbatus
TTGGTGCAAATTTGGAACTGTAAAAGAGCTCGAGATAAGTGTAGGACCACGATTCCTCCGAAGAACTGCAGGAGTGGTTCTATTTCTTAATCACAGATGTTAGGGGTCCAACTGATTGTGTGTAGTTAACGGGAGTAAATGCACTTTTTCATACATAAATGATGTATTTGCCCCATAGTGTAAATGATAAGGGTTTGTCTGCACCACCTTATCCTTTGAACTTAGTTTTAATTTTTCAACTGAATCAAAAAGTTAAATTTCTTGTTTATGTAACTTGTTAATCTATCTCTGGTTCAATCCAGGTAAGTTCCCTACTCTTGTGTCCCACCAAGAATCGCTGGAGTCCAAGGTAAACGAGACTAAAGCTACAGTGAAATTCCAATTGAAGAAGGTGCTCTGCATGGGAGTAGCTGTTGGGAACTTGGACATGGAAGAGAAGCAAATCTTCCAGAACGTTCAAATGAGTGTGAATTTCCTCGTTTCTCTCCTGAAAAAGAACTGGCAAAACGTGAGTCCATCTTCCAGCACTCTTATAAAATAAAACAAAACATATCTGCTTCCTTCAAATTGTGAATTCTAAGATTTTCTGCTTATTAGTTTGAACATGTTTCATTACCAACAGGTGAGATGCTTGTACTTGAAGAGTACCATGGGCAAGACACAACGCATCTTCTAAAATGGTTATTCTCTCTGTCTGGAGTTTTTGGAAAGATTGTGTGTTTGTATGCCCTTTTTTCAAGTTATTATTTCTTGACCTAAGAAATCTTGTTCAAGGAGGTTTAGTTTTGTTTATGCCAATAGATACATTTCTCGTTTAAAAATATCGTGAGTGTTTTGCTTTATTAGCAGCAATTGCATTTGTACATCTTACTAGTGCATTTGACAATAATAATATTATGGAACTAAAACCAATAATATATAAGGTATCACTTTTCTTGAACTTCTGCATTGGGAAGATTGAAACTGCATTGTTGTTGTCTATAACATATTAAAATATTACCACACTACATTTTGTGTATAATGTTTCTTGGTTACTTTATAATAAAAATAAATTTAAATACTATCAAGATTTGAGTAATGCAATATCATATTTAAATATTATTTACGATTACATTTAACAAGATTGATATTTCATGTGCATGAAGCTTGCATATATTTGCAAACTATGATATTTTTGAAATCAACTTATTCAACCTTGAGGTTTATGGTTCAGCGGTCTAGGATACTAATTTCGACGGCTGCCTGATTAAATATTTAAATTTGGGAGAGTAGCGCACATGGTGGTCCGTGATATAGAATTTTGTAATCTTTTTTAATTTTTAAAATTCTGAATTAAAATTTATTTTTCAGATTTTAGATTATTAATTAGACTATCTTCTCATAGATGTAGAGTTATCAAATATTTTAAAATTTACTGAATCGTGAATCAGTAAATGATTTATTTTTTAAGTCTTTAATTATAACTTTATTCTTAAATATAATAAATAGTCTAGCGTTATACTATCGCCACTTATGGCCTAGCCAAGCAGAGGAATTCAGGTGACCGAGTTCCTTTGCAAAACACCGCCAAACTCTGAAAAATTATTAGAACTTTTATTTCATTTTTACATTTGTAATGTACATTATGTTTTATATTAAATTGTTATAATTATTATTTTTTAAATAAATTATAAAATCTTTGTGCATAACAATTCATTTATTATAATTATATATTTAAATATTTTCAAATTATTTATATTATATTAAAAATAAAACATAAATTAATATCACAATTAGAATGTTGGGTCGGATTGGGTTATTATAGAAATGTAAATAATATTAATTTATATGTTTTTGTAGTGCATAATAAAAAAATAAATATTGTATTAATGATTGAAATGATGATGATGATAGTCTATAGTTAAATGTAAAGTAGATCGCAAATTGCTGCTGAAAGAGGCGCATACGTCTCTTCAGTCTTCCCTCTTAAGTCTTAACCATTCCCAATTCCCAAAAGACGTCTCTTTCTTTTTTTTTTAGAAAAAAATATTTTTTTAGTCCCACAATTCACAAACTCCAAATTCAATGTTTTTTTCTAAAAAAAAGACCACAGTTTTTATTAAGGTAGTCCCACACTTGAAGAGCTGATCACAATTTCTCCCTATAAATATTTGGCATTCCTAGCCCTTTAACTTGCAACTACGTTTAAACCCTTCCTTCTCTATATTTATATATAGAATATTCTTTAAACCCTTATTTTGCGCCCCCTCGGTTCCTCCGTTGTGGAGAAGGAAGAAGCGCCGCTCCATCGTAACGAAACACTCGTGATCCGGGGTATCAAGATCTGATCTTGAATTTGGGTAAGCCTTCGTTTACATGTCTAGGCTTTGTTTGCATTTCCGAATTAGCTGTCGCTGTTCATGTTCATGTTCATGTTCATGTCTTTTTTTTTTTTTGTTGACTGCGAGCTTTTCTGTTCCTTTTGAGTGGAAAAAAATAGATCTTTTGCTAATTTTTACCCGGAGATCAGAGGTGTAATTTTTGCGAGATGTTTGTTGTTTTGAATGTTTTGAGAATGATTTATAGATCCGTTTTTAAACTAGCATCATTTGGGTACGCAGAGAATTCTCATTTGTTTCTTTTATGTAGAAGTTGATGAATTATTTATCAACAATGTTTTATCTGATATTCTTCGAATGATGTTTTTGAATTCGGATTTGCTGTAGTAAGTTGTGTTCATGTTGCATCAATTGCTTGTATGGTTTAAACTTTGAGCGTGAAAATTGGTTTCTACTTTGTGCTTTAAAATAGCAGCAGTCCGTGGATTTCTTTTGCATCTGTTTAGCTTTCTTTTGGTGGTCTAGTTTTTTGCCTGAGTTTTCTGGATTTTGCGTTGCACTACTACGAGTCGTCATCTTAACTGAAATAGAGGTGAATTGTGGGACGTGCCTCAGCGGATTTCTGGTATTCAACACTAAGTTATGCCGGGACGCTGCGTGGTCGGATCAACTTAGTTGTTACCATGGAGCCTCGAGTGAAGGGCAAAGAGCAATTCGCTTGTCCTTCTCATAGTGCTCCAAACATACATTGCTTTGTTGCTGTAAAAAATTTGCTTGATATCCTTAGATATCTAGTAATCTGCATCAATGCATATATGCATCTTTGCAAACGCTGTCTACTGTTAATAGTGTTCATACTATGATACTAGAGGGAGACATCTTTACAAAAATGTAATTTTTTGTTGATTCTGCTTGCTATACATTCGTAAAATGCAATACCGTGATGCTGTTACCATGGAGCCTCGAGTGAAGGGCAAAGAGCAATTCGCCTGTCCTTCTCATAGTGCTCCGAACATATATTGCTTTGTTGCTGTACAATTTGCTTTGATATCCTTCGATGTCTAGTGATCTGCAACAATGCATATATGTATATATTTGGAAATGCTGTCTACTCAACATCTTTGCAGAATGAGATATATTTTTGATTCTTTATGCTATAATTTCATGAAATCCAATGCTTTGTTTTTTTTGTTGTGGTATTCAATCATGTTTGAAATGTCTTCTCCAGGAGTAATGGCAACTACACCACTGCTTCCTTCCAGCTGCGCGGTCACAACTGCACCACAAAACCGAACTGCTAATGCATTTATCAGAGTCCCGGTCTCATTGGGGTCTGTGAAGAGAACCGCCAAATCTTTTGGCCTGAAAACAAAGCTTGATTTCAGAGCTTCTGCGATGGCCACATACAAGGTGAAGTTGATCGGACCAGATGGTGAGGAGTCTGAATTCGATGCCCCTGATGATTGCTACATCCTGGACTCTGCTGAGTCTGCAGGAGTGGAGCTGCCTTACTCGTGCAGGGCCGGTGCGTGCTCCACCTGTGCAGGGAAAGTGGTGTCGGGCTCCGTTGATCAGTCGGATGGTTCATTTCTTGATGAAAACCAGATGAAGGAGGGCTACCTGCTCACCTGCGTCTCCTACCCGACTGCAGATTGTGTGATCCACACTCACAAGGAAAGCGATTTGTACTGAAACTATGGTGTGTTTATTATATGTTGGGCTCAGTAGATCTGCAGATTTGCTAAACTATCGGTTATTGAATAAAGTTTGAAGAAACAAACCAACTCAGCTTCCCCGACAATAGTTATAAAAATGTTCTGCTTATAATTTATGTATTGGACTATAGGTTGTGGATTCGAGTAATGCTGATTGCTGAGACACTCGATTAAATAGTGTACACCAAATAAAAATAAAAATAAAAATTAGCTGAGACACTATTAAATAATGTACACCAAATAAAAATAAAAATAAAAAATTAGCATGTATCATAGATAGGGATGTCAATCGGGTCAACTTATTGAGATACTTATTGAGATAGGGATGTCCAATTTTTATATATATTACTATTTTTATAATAATTTACAGAAATATTTTTAATAAATCTTGTAAATGAAAAACCAATAAAATAGTCAAAATTTAGAGAAATGGAAATATTAAAAACAATATTATTAAAAAAGAGAAATTAATCAATGCTTTCAAAATATAACTATATTAAAGACCACAGCAAAATTAATTATTTACTTTTCTATATTTTTATTGAATAAGGGTAAATATATTAATTTCTTAAATAAAACAAATATACAACATCAAATTGAATAATATAGAATAATATAATCGAGTATAACGAAACTACACCTAATTAAATTAATTCTGAACAATTATATAGGAAATCATTAAATTAAACCGCATCACTTTAATGTCAAAATATGAAAAAAAAAAATCAATATTTATTAAAATAGAAGATTGTGGTAGGGATGATAATTTTTACACAACATGAATTTACACTATACTAATGAGTTAGTTTTGAATCTAATGGGTTCATGTTGATCCATTATGGATGCAAAATTTTCATGTTATGTTTTGTGTCAAATCGGGTTATTTGATTAATATTTGTATTGTGTTACACACTAAAAAATTAATTAATAATATTTTTTATTTAATTAATATTGTTATTCCATCATCATTTATACCCGACTTCACACATTTCGCATTGTATTATGAAATCAAATTTATAATAAATCAATATCGTGCTATCAAATGAGATTCTAAATAAATTAATATTATGATATGTATCAAATCGTAACAAATTGTGTCGACAGGTTAATAATCTGATGATAGGTACAAATTGCGTGATGGCAGTGTGATAAGCGAGTCTAGCTAAACTATAATTTTCGTACATAACAGTTGCGCGATTTCAACAACGGTAAAACTAAAATCCTACGTGTCAACTGCTGATTGGCATCTGTTACGCAGTCGCCCACGGTCGTTTGATTCAATACAGAGAAAAATGAAACCTCACTACTAATGAAAAAAAACCTCGAATAAACCTCTCTCCCTTAAAATTCTACTATTTTCAGAGCCCAACCCGAGTCCGGAAACGCGGTGATCCGGATCCAAGATGTCTGTTCGGCCGACGATGTCCCGGTTCCCGGGAAACCCGGCGGAGCAGGAGGCCTGCGGCCTGCCGTGGGGCATTACGGTGGCGCCGTTCGCCGCCCACGATGAGACCGGCATCCCGCCGGTGTACGGATCCGACGGCGAGGCGCTGCCGCGATGCGAGAACTGCTGGGCCTACTACAACACCTACTGCGAGCAGGACCAGTGGTCGTGGGACTGCGCCCTCTGCGGCACCACTAACGGTCTCTCCACGCAGTCTATCTCCCGATACTCGCTGCCGCAATCCTGTCCGGAGAATATCTCTTCGTTCATCGACCTTGAATTACCTCGTAATTACTTTGCTGACTTCGTGAACTCATTGTTGGGTTTGGATTATGTGGCAGTGGAATCGATCAGTTTTGACTGTCTTTTTTGGTTGGTAATTGATCGAGAGTTGATGCTTGTTTGGGTTTATGTTATCTCATTGGGACGTTGTTCTTCCTTGCTTGCCGGTAGCTTGATCTCGTGTTCCATTCCTTTTAGTTGTTGCATGATAGATACATCAATCACAATGCAGATTATTTTAGTTTAAAGTTATGATTGCTTAAACAATTCGGGTGAAAATCAAAGAGATAATATCATTCACCATTGTTACGGTGGTATTACAATACCTACTAGCTTTCCAATACGTTAAATTCTTATTTTACTTACCTAGTAGCACTGCATTTAATTGTAGGTTGCCTTATCTTTCTATTGCTCTGGAAGATTTGTGCATCTTAGTTCACAATTTAGAAGTACATATATGTGATCTGAAGTTTGTCATCTTTGTGTTCCTAAGATGTCTAAATGAGATTATTTCTCTTGGCTTCTTGTTGTTCTTTTTAGAAATCTCATGGCTTGTTGTTACTGTCTGCATAAGTTGTAGTTCAGAGGCTTGCACCTTCCTTTCATTATTACTATGATTAGGTGTAAACTGTGGTCAGGTTGTTTTTGACTTTTTGTTATTCTATTTGTCATGGCAGTGGAAGGATCTGAGGAAATGCAGGCAAGGCCAGTGTATGTTGCTGCTGTTGACCTCTCCTGTAAGCTTTTGCGTTACCCTATTGCAACTGTTGACTGTTCATCTTGATCGGTGGCAAATCTGTTAGACAAATAAATCTTTCCCACTTCAGTTTGGGGATTAAGTTATTACATGGTGTTTATTGTTGAGTATGTGTACTATACTACAATCACAACAGTGCGCATGTTAATGCTAGTAATGTTAAGACATCATGCATGGGGGTCAGGGGTTTCAACACTCTTATGAAATATAACGGGTAGGAAGAGATTGCATCTACTAAATGAAGGTATGAGTGGATGAGAATACTAAGTGAAGAAAAATTTCGACTTCAGGAGAATATCTAGAACTTACAATTATTGTTGAATTGCAGAATAGTATCAATATTCACGCATCATTTCCAGTTTAGAGCACTTATTTGGGTCATATTTTCATGAAAGGTTTTTTAGAATGACTAACATGTGATTTCCATAAATTGTGTACTTCTGCAGCATCAGAAGAGTTTTTGGAGCTTACTAAAAGTGCTCTTTTAGCAGCATTGGAAGGTTTGTTATGCTGTCATTTCCTGTCTAAGTTATTGTTAACAAATTCAGATCCTGGTCCTGATCTTGTAATTTTGCAGCACTTGGGCCAGGATCACTTTTTGGCCTTGCTACATTCAGCCACAAAATAGGCTTGTATGATGTTCAAGGACCCATTCCAGTGGTCAAGAATGTGTTTATTTTCCCAGATTCTCTTGATCACCAAACAGTGGAGCTGGAGGATGTTATGCCCTTGTTTTCATTTCTTGCTCCAGTATGTAAATTGACTGTATTTGTGGTGTTGTACTTTTTCTTATTTCATTCTATTGAATATTTTGTAGTTATCACAATCTTTTTATAAGATGAAGCTTGGAACTTGACAAGGCAATACTTATTTTTTAGCTATCAATATTATAGGTGGATACGTGCAAAGACCTTATTGCATCTGCCCTTGAAACTCTAAAACCAACAACTTCATGGGAACGGACTACAGCTGTTGGTCAAGGAGTAGATGGTGTTTTACTTGGTGGGCGTGGATTTGGGGTGGCTATGGAAGCTCTGCTCAAGTATCTTGGATCAGAGTATGGGAATACGTATGCACTCGGTACAGTAATTCATGTATAATTAGATGGCTTCATTTCCTATTTCTCTAGGAAGGCCACCTTACTGAAAGCCTCTCAATTATATGTTTTCATCAATTTGATATGATACGACCCAGGCCTCTAATTATTCTTCCTTTTGCTTCTCCCCCTGATGGAGTGCAGCAAGAGTTTTTGCCTTTTTATCTGGTCCTCCAGATTATGGTCTTGGCCAGCTAGACACCAGACGATATGGTGAACAATATGCTAGTAAAGGAGAGGATGCTGATCGTGCTTTACTCCCTGAGCAGACTCCATTTTACAAAGATTTGGTAGTTTAATTGGGCTTAAGGAAGTATTTTTTTTTTAAGATGCTTGTAAAAGAATAGGTGATGATCTGATGGCTTATGCCTCTCTCACAGGCTGCTGTTGCTGTTCAAGCTGGTGTATGTGTTGATATATTTGCTGTTACAAATGAATACACTGATCTAGCATCTCTGAAGTTTCTTAGCATTGACAGTGGAGGCTCCTTGTTTCTATACTCAAATACCGATGATTCAACTCTTCCTCAAGATATGTGAGTTAAAAGTTATACAAGAATGACCTAAAACTTGCAAATGATCTTAATTTTAGCTTATCTTGTTGTAGTTGGTGGATATGTGAATCAATTTATTGACAAAACAAGATGCATTTGAGCTACTATCTTTTGCACTTTCTGTTTCAGTAAGATGATTCAAATGATAAAATTGCAGGTACCGTATGTTAAGTCGGCCATATGCTTTCAACTGTGTTCTACGTGTCAGGGCATCATCTGAATTTAAGATTAGCCATTCAGTAAGAGTCAGCTCTTTCAGTTTTGAAATGGTTTTGCTATGATTAAGCTTTTGCAATAATGCTTCCCATTTCTGGTTCTACAGTATGGACACTTCTTCCCCGACCCAGAGTATGAAAATGTTCAGCACATCATCTGCTGTGACTCTTTTGCAACATATGCATACGACTTTGATTTTGTGAATGATGTCGGATTTTCCAGGTTACAAAACACTTCCTTTTTTGTTTGATACTTGATTCTAGACATGGATTGAGCATTAGTTTTCCATAATTGAAAGTCTTCTCAACTGATAAACATGATTTGACTATTTGGATCAAGTCAAGAATTGTAAGTTTTTCTTTGCTTGCATAGTCATACAAAATGATTGTTAGAGTTAAGAGGGACATTCCCAGATAATACAAGTGAGAATAAACACTTACAAACACCATCTCAAAAAAACGAGATCCCCAATCCAAGATACCCTTATCACTAAATGCTCAATTCTCCACATACCTTAAGCACTATGAACTACTCTTACAAATACTTCCTTAACCTGTTCAAGAGCCCAATCTAAAATACATAAGATATCTACTTCACAATTCAAAACAACATAAAATAAATAACTTTTCTTTCATGCTTAAACCTGCATAGGCATATCGATGATAATATTGTTTGCTAGCATGTTGCAAGCTGTGAAGTAAGGGTGCTGATGAGATTTCATAAGCATGTAATAATTATGTGATATTGATCTCTCTTTTATTATGGATTGAATTTCCTACTAGGTGAACTTGACTGTGTTTAATGTTCTCGATTATAACACCACATCATGAATGGTTGGTGGCAATGGAAGGCCAACTCATTCATCTTTCAGATATATATTAGCCATTCTCAGACATTCAGTATAGTGCATCCTAATTTTTATGAGCCTTCAAATAACAGCCATAAGCTGTGGATCCATATCCAAATGCTGATTTTCAAGCGTTCCAATTATTTCAGCCAGGAGCTTATCCATGCCTGGTAGCCTATAACTAGCTAGTTTGTGTAGCGAAATTCAAACTTGAATAATGTATCATTTTGATTATAGAAATTGAGGATAAGGGTATTTATCCCTTTTTCCTACTTGGAAGTTGAATTCAGTGTTTCTTTGACATCTTTCCTTCCTCCCGTTACTTCTACACGTTAGACTCATACTTTTTTTTTCGTGTTTCTTTTTTATTCATGGAAGATGTAATAATCACTGCTGCAACTAAGTGGCTTAAATGACATACCATTTGATTGTCTTAGTTTAAATATACACTATTATTATCTCTAATAACCAACCCCCAGGAAGCTGGTGCTTAAGAAAGCCTCTTTCCCTCTCTGCAAGAGTTTGCATTTTTTCTGAAGTTCAATTTGTTGTTTACATATGCTAATGTCAAGTGTGCCTTTTAAAGATCTCAACTGCCACAAATCTTGTGATTTGTGGACTTATAGATAGATAACACTGTTTGTTATAAATAGACCTTGCGCTCGAACAAACTTGCTTAATGGATGAGAATTTTGTTATAAATAGACCTCGCGCTCAAACAAACTTGCTTAATGGTTTCTTAAGTTCATTGTCTACCACTTTGTAGTTTTCCATGTTATTTTTGTTTTATTCTGCATAAAATTGGACAACGTCAATTTTTCTGCAGACACAGCAAAGAATATCCAACATTACAAATTGCATTTCAATACACGGTGGTGATACCTCCCAGTGAACCATCAGTATCAAATTCAAGGACCTCAAAGAGGTATGCTTCTTGTGCAGTTGTCACATTGCAGCTTTCTGATCATAATATTAATGATCTTGATTACCATCCTTTCTACACTGAAACACTGCTATGAGAACTCCAGTTGATTTGCGTAATGTTTCAACCAGTCAATCTATAATTGATTTTATTAAATAAGAGAATGAATTGCAAATTTGAAATGATATAACATGATTGTTTTTTAAATATTTGAAATCACTTCTATATTTATTTTGCAATGAGATAACATGATGCTGGCATAAGTATCTATTTGAATCAAGCTGAAACTACCAGATTGAATGATATATAAGAAAACATAGTCTTCCATGGCATTTGCAACTGTTGATCTGACGTGTCTGTTGTAATCCATGAGTAAGCATTTGTGGATTTAGGTTTTCTGTTTTAAAATCCTGTTGTGTTATGCAATTTACAATTCTAGAGGGCACTTGGCAACCTCAGAAATCCCATCCTAAGCTTCTTAAAGTTAGTTGACAAACTGTCACTATTGATTGTCATTTTTTTTTATCATCAACAATTTAGATGTTATTCCCATGTTTTGTTTCTATTTGAAACAGTTGATTGGATCTAACAAAAATAAGTTGTCACATACTAAGAAATTCTTGTGCTCCTAAAAACTTGACATGTTGAGGACCGAGAACTCTTGCTTGAATTCTCTTGCTTTGTTGTTGTCGAAGAGCTTTCACCAATGCTTTGAGATTTACAACATGTTGGTCTGTTGACTTATTTTTTGTATGCATGATCTATATTTATGCAGAGATACATATTCCCTGCAAAGGAGACTGAGGATTAGAACTTTACAATTTGGAGCTGCTCGTCGTATTAATGATATTTATGATAGTGTTGATCCTGATGTCATCCTCTCCATACTTGTTCATGAGGTAAAATCTAATAGACGAAGGTTGTGATTGATGTTATCTCTTGTCTAAATTCTGTAAGGGTGGGGAGTGATAGGAGAGGTGAGAAACTGCAGTCATTACCGCAGGCTAAAGCCAGTGTCGTGGAAGTCAAAAGGGTTCTAAATTCCTAATTCATATTTCATCCGTCTATGTAGGCTTGTTTTGGATTGTGTAAGTTTATGTGTTTATGTATTGGCTTTGTGTGACTACTAGTTTACGGCTCAAAATTTCCAATAGAAAGCCTAAAAGAATATATCTGAGGAGTGTATGCAGAAGATTCCTTTTCCTCTTTTGAATTTCTTTTGAGGAACATGTACCTGGAGTTTATATTACGGGGCACAATTATTATTCCCTTGCGATTAAATTGATTAAATTCTGCTCTTTCACTCTAGTTGTAGTGAGGTTTCATGCATGCTTATTACCAACTCAAGTTCTGCCTGGCTAACTTATTGCCTGATTTGAATGCTTTATCTACAGATTACCCTAATAGTTAATGAACTTTTACTGAATTCAAGTTATTTTCATTTTTTAATTTAATTTTAAAAAATTATATATTCTCAGGTGATTTTGGCTTCGCTGGAGCAAGGAGTTCGAGAGGGTAGGATCTTGCTGCATGAGTGGCTTGTAAACCTGGTGGCTCAGTATAATGATGCTTTCAAGCTTGCTGAATATGGAAGAGGAAGTTTAACCTCTTCCCACATTGATGTTGGCTTCTCCCAATGCCCTCAGCTTCAACCATTGCCCCGCTTAGTTTTTGCATTGCTACGGAATCCTCTTCTTCGGTTTCATGAAGAAGGCGTTCACCCGGACTACCGCATATATCTTCAGTGTTTGTTCAGGTATACTGGATACAGGCATCCCCAGCAACCCTCAGTGAATTATCTAAAGACGTAGAACTAACAATCATATTTCTGATACAGTGCCCTGGAACCTGCTTCACTAAGACTTGCTGTATATCCATCGCTGTCGTCATACGAAACTCCAGATAAACAAGCATTCCCTCGCCATTCCTTGAGTCGTGCTGCACTTCTAACAAGTGGCAGCCCCATATTTTTCCTTGATTCTTTTACAACGCTCATCGTGTTTTACTCCTCCACAGCCAATGCTGCCCTTCCTTTCCCTCCACCCCAGGACTGTAAGTGATTTTCACTTAGAATAGTGGTGGAGCAGAGATGTATGAATTCATGCTTAACCACATATGGATTTTTACATGCTGTGAGCAGGCCTGTTGAGAAGCAGCATCAATAAACTGAAGCAAGAGCGGATTATTACTCCAAAACTGATGTTTATCAGGGGAGGGCAGGATGATGCAACAGCATTCGAGAACTACCTCATCGAGGAACAGGATGTCGAGGGAAGCGGCTTCACCAGCGTAATGGGTTTTGTGTCCTTTCTTGATGATCTCAGTCGGGATGTAGTAGAGTACATCAGCAAATCAAATGGAAATGGTAAATAGTGATAGAGAAAAGATGCATATAGAAACAGGAGTTGGTTGCTTAACTCGGCTAATTGTGGATACAGAGGTCGCTTCTAGTTCTTCTAGCTTAGTCCCCAGGAGAGAGAGAGAGAGAGGAAAAAACGTCGTTGTTAGAATCATGTATTCAATCATGCCTTTGATTTTTTAGAAGCCTGTTTTTGGAAGGAAAGCAGCAGTTATTTGTGTGGTTGTATTTTTTCTTTTTCTTTTTTTTTTTCAAATCTCATGTAATAATCGTAGATAGTTTTTTTAGTCCATTAGTAAATGAAAATGTCCTTATGAGAACATGAAAAATGATTCTGGAATTTGCCAAACTATATTAAATTGCAAGTCAAACACGTTTTATTATTTAAAATCATTATCATGTCACAAAATATTTACCAAACTAAACTAATTTGCACGTCATATGATATGTACACACATTCTCTTATTTAAAATCATTATTTTAGGCTGGAATTGATCTTTAGTTACCTTTTCAATGACAGCTTATAGTTTTTCCTAAAAAATTATAACTTAATAGATATAAAAAATGAATTTTGCATATATGAATATTTTTTAATGAGCAAATATTTTTTTTTTGGGAACCTACAAGAATTGTGAGTTATATTTTGCAAAAGGTAGGCTTGGATTTAATGTTACAACTATAAAGATTTTAAATATATTTTATAATTACAAAACTAACACATACTTTTACAATTCACAATCTATAATCCGTAAATATACTAAAAGAGAGAAGTTCCAAAATATTACTTTTGTCATTTTCTTGCTAAAAAATTACATCAATATTAATTTTATTTTTTTAAGTTATCTTATTACTAGCTCTTTCATTATGATGTAGATATACAATAAGAAATAATAAAAATTTAATAAAATTATATTTTTATTATTTTTTAATTATTATAAATCACTAATTTGTTATATTTACTATTTTTTAAATAGTACAAGTATAATTTCTTATGGACTAGTTTTATATTTGTAGGTTTGTGTAGTTTTCTTCTCCAATCTCAATTCACAAAGCAGTTATTTAATTTTTTTCACATTCTCTTTGTCAAATTCTTGGATTCTTCTCTTAGGATTTTTTCAAATTTGCAAAATAAAGGTACATATTTTTTATTATTTTTAATTGTCATCTCTGGTTTTGAATTATTCTAACAATCTTTTTCTATGTTTGTTGCAGTTCTTATTGCAAATTCGAGATAAGCTGATTGGTTCATACTTGCGAATCAGGTTCTATCACTATCATTTTAATATTGCAAATATGTTTCGTAGAAAATATCAATCTGGAAGTCAAAAAAGAAATAAAAGGAAACAAATTGAAAATGTGATTAACACACAAAGAGGAGCTCTTGATAAGTTTTTGAAAACTAGTTCTACAGTTGAAGTAGATATAATGAAAAATGAAAATGCTACATTGAATAATGAAGTTGATATAGTAGAACCTTTGAATGAAGAATTTGATAGTTTGAATAAAAATGACACTTTAAATGGAGAACGTTTGAATGAAGAATTTGATAATTTGAATAAGGATGACACTTTAAATGAAGAATTTGATGTTTCGAATAAAGAAGATGCTTTGAATGAAAATTGTGCTTTGAATATATTTGATCCTAAAAATTGGAATAATCTTGATAATAAGACTAGAGATATCTTGGTAGAGAAAGGCCCTTTAAGAGAAAATAATCTCGAATTCCCTCTAGATGAGCTTTCTAGACATTTCTCATATTCTTATTATATAAGAAAATTACCAAATGGGGAGAGTCAAGATAGAAAATGGCTAGTATACTCAAAAGATGCAAATAAAGTATATTGTTTTTGTTGTAAATTATTTAGATCAATTCAAAATAATAGTTCTTTAGCAAATGAAGGTCTAAATGATTGGAAACATTTAGGTGAACGACTCAAAAAACATGAAAATTGTATTGAGCACATCAATAATATGCGAACTTGGATTGAATTGCAAATTAGATTGAAAGAAAATCAAGCAATTGATAAAGAGTTACAAATGCAAATTAAGCAAGAAAAGGAACATTGGAAACTAGTTTTAGTTAGAATGATTTCAGTTGTGAAATGTCTTTCTTCTCGAAATTTGGCTTTTCGTGGGGATAATGAAAAGATTTATCAAAATAACAATGGTAATTTTTTGGGTTTACTTGAATTGATTGCAGAGTTTGATTCGGTAATGCAAGAACATTTTAGACGTATTCAGAATAAACAAACTCACTATCATTACCTTAGTCATTAAATTCAAAATGAGTTGATTTCAGCTATGACTACTAAAGTTAAGAGTTCTACAGATAAAAGAAGCAAAATATTATTCGTTGATAGTTGATTGTACTTCAGATGCAAGTCATAATGAACAAATGACTTTAATAATTCGATGTGTTGATATGTTAGGTAGTCGAATAAAAGTAGAAGAATATTTCATTGAATTTTTAAAAGTGAATGATACATCCGGATTATTTCTATTTGATGAAATAAAATCTATGTTAGATACACTTGAGCTTGATATTGATAATTTGAGGGGACAAGGTTATGACTATGGATCTAATATGAAAGTAAAACATCAAGGTGAGATTGTTAGAAATCAATCCGAGAGCATTCTATATGCCATGTGCTTGTCATTCTCTTAATTTGACATTATGTGATATGCAAATTCATGTGTTAAAGACTTAAAGCTGTCTCATTTTTTGGAGTTGTGCAATGCTTATATACTTTATTTACTAGTTCTATAAAAAGATGGAAAATTTTACAAGATCATGTCCATAAATTAACTTTAAAACCTCTATCGACAACAAGGTGGGAAAGTCATGTCAATAGCGTTGCAGCTATAATAACTCAACCTATTGAGATAAGAGAAGCTCTGTTAGAATTATCGAGTGTAAGCGAAGATGCTAAAACTAGGAGTGAGACTGAATCTTTAGCAACTCATGAACTTGAAAATTTTGAATTTCTGTTGGGTATGAGTATATGGTATAATATTTTGAATAAAATAAATTTAATAAGTAAAAAATTACAATCTGAAGATACGCAAGTTGATGTTGCAATAGTTATCTTGAGAGACTTGATTACTTTAGGGAGGAAGGCTTTGAATCGGCTATGAAGAACTTGCATCTAAACTGGAATTTGATCATGTTTTCCCTTCAAAACGTAAAGTTCTTAGAAAGAAACAATTTGATGAAACTGGTGAAGAAGATCTACTGAGGAATCTTTTAGGATAAATTATTTTATAGTTATAGTGGATATTGCTATTTTATCTTTGAAGAGAAAATTTGATCAGTTGGAGGTATTCGAAGGTATGTTTGGCTTTTTGTTTAATCATGCAGTATTATGTTCATTGGATGAGAACACATTGCGTGAAAGGTGCTTTAAGCTTCAAGATGCATTGAAATATAATGATAAATTTGATATTGATACAAATGATTTATTTTCTGAGTGGCAAGTGCTACAAATGTGTTTACCAAGAGAATTAAAGTCTATTATTGAAGTTCTTGAATTATTAAAATCTTATTTGCGTTCAACTATGTCTCAAGAAAGGTTAAATGGATTAGCAATCTTATGCATGGAAAATGAGACATTAAAAAAAACTTGATTTAGAAGATCTTATCGATTACTTTGCCTCTCAAAATGCTAGAAGATCTAAGTTATTTCAATAATTTATTTAAAATTTATTTGTTTTTTTTTTATTTTTTGTTATAAATTATTATCACATGAACAATATTAGAAGTGTTTTGAATGATGCCAAAAATTTTAGGGGCCCCATTTTAAATTTTGGTCATAGGCCCCCAATTAGTCAGGACCGGCCATGTGTTTAATAAATTCTTTTTTTATTATAATTAAGTATATATATATAGTTGAACATATAATATTGATGAATAAATATTGTAGGTTTTGTTTTTTATATTTTTTTAATTATAATTAAGTTTATATATATATGGGCATATAATATTAAGAATAATATACTAACATATAGTATTGATGGATAAATATTGTATTTTTATATTTAAAAATTATTAAAAGTATATAATTTTATTAATCATATTTTAATTTTAATAAATATAATATTAGATGTTCAATTCGTGCATAGTATATATGTAAATCTAGTGATAGTAGAAATAAAAATTGTGCCATGTATGGACCGAAGTGAAATATTGGAAAGTACAAAGGTAAGTGAGAGAACGTGGTTGTTTTATTAGATGCCCATCCTATTTAGTGAAACATCAAATTAAGCATTGTGACATGCCCATCCTATCTTATTATGTAAAAAGGAGGCTAATTTTTTTATAAAAAAAACTTTAATTTATTGCGTACGTTAGAACTCAGATGCCTATTTTTAACTCGCAAACAAATTTCAATTTATTATACTTATATTCCATTTTTTATTCAAAGATTGATTTTCATTTATTTTGAATTGCTATATTATTTTATTTCTTTTATCATGATTGGTTGGTTAGTTGGTGTGCTTTTATAAATTTGTTTATTTTAATTTAATCAATTTTCAATTGAAGGGATAAATTTTGAAGGTTTTACCAATTTATTTATTTTAACGTAATTAATATCTTGGTCCCGAAATCAGAATAAAATATAGTGCAGCGGAAGTAAGTTTGATTTCTACTTGTTCATTGAAACTGACTGGAACTTAGTTTCAAGTTTTATGAAAGTAAGTTTAAGCTTAAAGAGATATTAAGTAAGTTTTAGAGTTATACGCATCAGTACTTAGCCAAGTATTGAAGGTTTAAAAGTAAGTTTGAAAACTTAAGAATGTAGAAACTTAACGAAAACAAGTAAATGACTCAGGATATTTTATAGTGGTTCGGATTTAAAATCCTATGTCCACTCTTCCGAACTTAATCGATTATCCACTATGTATCAATTTTACAAGTCTTCTTATGATCTTTGGTTAGCCTGTTGGAAACTTCCGTCCTTCTGTCGGCTGACGTTACTCGCTCAGAAACTCCTTGTAAGCTGGCACTTCTTCAGGTCGAAGTGAGGACACACCCCACAACCTTCTTTGTGGTTGATGGATGTTTTCACGTTCTTCCCAGAACTCAGTAAGGTGGCAAACGCCCGTGATAATCAATATCCCAGAGTAGGATATTGACTGCTATAAATATAACTTAGAAAGTTACATTCACCAAAAAATAGCTTCAGCTTTAAACTTTAGCCTTGTGTTGTTTAAAATCTAACACAAGTTGGAAACTCAAGTCTCGTGATTGAACTCACGAAAACTCATAGAGAATGGATGGAAAGTTGAGCAAAGTGTCGGCTTAGCTAATCAAGAGATTCAGGTGTGTTCTTTGTTCAAAGTGCTGGACTATTTATAGTCTTCAGGAGGACACTTTGAATTTCCACCCGTTAGACTCATAAATCAAGTTGTTATGCACATTGAGAATGTCATCCAATCATAGCCCATACTTTTGGTCTGCTATGTCGCTTGCTTTATGCTTTTGGCAGTGTACTTTCCACCAAATTTGTGTCAGACTAAGTTTCAGTCCGAGGAATCCTAGTATGAGACATCCTCGTACTGACTTTTTAAGTTAGCATTTAAAGTGCCTTAAGTCTAACTTTGAACACTTGTGTTTTACGTGCTTTTGGAACATTGAACCTCTATACTGACATTCCAAAGTCAAGTATAGACCTTCTCCACACTTGGTGAAACTCAGTTTCAGTTTCCAAAACTTAGTTTCTTGAAAACTAAGTTTTAAGCACGAACACAAATTCTTCATATCTCGAGCTTTATCTTCTTGAAACTCTTCTTGCTCGATCTTCAGTACCTAAGTTTCTATTACAACTTGAACTATTCTATACAAGGATTACAATTGACAACTCTAGAAACTTAGTACTAAAGTAAGTTTTGACATAATAAAACATCAAAATAAGAGGTCAACTAAAACTTAGTTCCTAACACAATAAAAATAAAATGAAGGGGATAATTTTTTAGTCCAGTGACTCGAAAATTTTGTATTAATCGAAGTGTTTCAATTTTCAATTTTCGAGTGACACTATGCATTATTTATTAATTTTAAATCTACTAAAACAAAGCAACGCAATACTGGTGATTAGGCAGCAAAAAGTACGCAATATAGATATACAATAAGAAATAATAAGAATCTAATAAAACTATATTCTTTATTAGATATGTCAAAATTTACATTAATACTAAGTTTCTAGAATCTTGAATGTAATCCATGTATAAAATTATTTGTTTTGTAATAGACTAGAAACTTAAGTGTTGAAGACCGAGCAAAGAAGGCGCTCGAGATTTAAAGAAGAAGTGTCCGTGCTTGAAATTTGGTTTCACTAATTATGACTATGGCCTATATTGACCTTGGGAAGTCAGAATAGAGGGTACCATACTAACTTTAGGAAGCCAGTATAAGAGTTACCCATGCTGAATTTGGAATGTTAGTATGGAAGCCTTTATTTCAAAAGCACGAGGAACACAAGGGAATCGAAGTCAGACTTTAAGGCGAGTAAATGCTAAGTAAAAACCAGTACGAGGATGTCCCATACTTGGATTCCTCGGATTGAAGCTTAGTTTGACAGGAGCAGGTGTAAAATACAATACAAGTACAACTTTTTAGAGCAGACTTATGAAGAATGATTGTGATTGGATGGACCAATCAATGTCTCTAACGACTTTAATTTTGTGTCTAATGGATAGTATTCAAAGTGTCGATCAAGGCTGCTTATAAATAGTTCAACATCTCGAATGAAGAACACACAAGAATCACGTGAAAAGCTAAGCCAACACTCTGCCAATCTTTCTACTCAAAGCTCTCTGATATTCCGTGTACTTAACACGAGACTTGAGTTTCTAATTCAAGTTAATCATTTCGTACTACGGGTTCAAAGCACGAGACTAAAGCTTAAAGCTGGAGCTATTTCTTGGTGAATATAACTTTCTAAGTTATATTCACAGTAGTCATTATCCTACTCGGGGATTTTGATTCTCACGGGAGTTTGCCACCAAGCTTAGCTCTGGGAAAAACGAGGAAATATCCAACCATCCAGGAAGAAGGCTGTAAGGTGCGTCCTCATTTCAACTTGAAGAAGTGCTAGCTTGCAAAGAGTTCCTAGGCGAGTGACGTCAGCAGATCGAAGGACGTAGAATTCTGACGGGCTGACCATAGATTGTAAGGAGGCTTGTAAACTGGAACTTAGTGGATTCCCGATTAAGTTCGGAAGAGTGGACGTAGGATAATAAATCCAAACCACTATAATATCCTGAATCGTTTATTTGCTTACTTAAAGTTTCTGTATTTAAGTTTATCAAACTTACTTTAAAAACCTTCAATACTTAGCCAAGTATTGAAGTGTATAACCCTGAAACTTACTTAATAACTTTCTGAGCTAAACTTACTTTTATTAATCTGAAACTTAGTTCCAGTCAATCTCGGAGAATAAGTGAAATTAAACTTACTTTCGCTGCAATATATATTTCTCTGATTTTAGGACCAACAATAATTATTAAAATATGAAGAAATATTATATTAGGCAGCAAAAAAGTCCGCCATTTTCCATTGTTCATGCACAAAAGTGGGGATGGTGGCGAAACTCGATGGGGAAGGGGAGAGTTTCGATTGTGAGGACGAAAGTGGGGTTGGTGGTGGGATTGTAGATGCTAAATTCATTTTATTTATTTTAATATATATTTGAAAAGGGAATTAAATTAAATTATTAAATAAAAGCCATAATGTTTAAAAAATATATTTATATTTTCAAATATACCCAAACTATAAATATTTTTTCAAGGGTGATTCTAAATGCAGCGACGTTTTTGCTTAACATAGCCCCTTTAAAAATATTAATTTAAACTATCACATAATATTACAATTATATCCTCATAGCCCAACTTAAAATTTTAATTAAATTATAAAAATCAAAAGTCATAGCTCCATCTCATTCAATAAATTAAAATCAAATTTGATTGATTATTGGTTTGAACACGAATAGAAATCAAGAGAAAGAAATGGCGAACTAATGAATAGGTCAATTTGTGGCCTCTGCATTCAGGTATATCAACCACATTATGAGTGCCTTCTTCGTAAAGACCAGTTAATGGTTTCATATGTGAACCCCAAACCGCAAGCTTGACGCGACACCACCATCCCCACAATAAACAAAATAAGTTTCTTCCTCAAAATTTCAGTTTTGTGAAGTTAAAACTGAATGAATTACAGAAAACAAAAAAGTCGCAGGTTTTGTACGAAATGAGAGTCGGCAACCATTGGATGTGAAATTTAATAACACAGATTTTGTTGAAGAATTCTGAAGCCTTAGCCAAATGGATGGGTTGTACTCGTTATGTAAATCAGAGCAGTTGTAAATTTAAAGAATATAAATTAAGACACTTTAATAATCAAGTGAATAAGATGGTTACACTAAACCTACGATTGAAAGTGCGGATGGTAGAGATCGTAGGATGAAGATGAGATGGGGTTAATTTGAATGAGGATGGGGAATGGGGCTATATGTGTTTTAGTTTTTATTTTTAATAAAGATTTGTAATTTAGAATTATAAGGATATAATTGTAATATTATAAAATTATTTATTTTTTATTTTTTAAGTGGCTACATTTAGCAAAAATGTGGTTGCATTTAGAATTACCCTTTTTTCAAATGTATCCTAAATTATACAAATGTTTTAAATTCATCCCAAACTATTTAAAACTATGCAAATATATCCTAAACTGTTTTTTCCAATCAACGAAAAACTAACTGTATTATTGAAAATCCAAGTCATACCAATTGAGATAACATGTCTAATCTTCGAATCTAAAAATTTAATTAATGATTTGAATTTCCGACAATAAAATCAATTTTTCTATTGATGAAAAAAATAATTCGGGATACACTTGCATAGTTTTGAATAGTTTAGGATAAATTTGAAACACTAGAATAGTTTGAAATAAATTTGAAAAAATATGAATAGTTTGGGATATATTTGAACCTTTTCCTTTATATTAAATATAGATGATTAGTTAAATTAAGGTTAATATAAATTTATATTTCTTCATATTTTAATAATTCAAATATAATTATAAAAATATATATTAAATATAATCGTGCAAGTGAAATTCTAGTGTGGTAATCGATAGTAGTCACTCTCATTTTATTGAAATGTTTAAAAATTACTATTGTAAAAATATAAATTTTATATCTGCTCTCATATTTTGTCTTATTCTCTTTTTTATTTTCGGCTAGCGGACATATTACATTCCATATTTGTATTCAAAATTGATATTTTCATTTATTTTGAATTGTGACTCCTTTTTAATTTGAAATATTTTATTTTAAATTGTTAGGTGAATAGTAATAACAATTTAGTTATTTTATTTATCTACCGAGGTAACTCACCTTGGTATAATAAATTATAACTATGAACCTCTTAAAACTTTGTTATGACATTTATTTGCAAACTCTTTTTATTCTTTATTTCTTTCAAATTGCTCTCTCAAATTTCTCATTGTTTTCTTCTGTATCTGTATGTTTTTGCTAAAAATATTTTGAAGTCTCCCTTTGGTGCTATCAGATATGGGATATAATTTTTCAAGATATGTTTGTTTCATTTAAGGAGGTTTTATTAAGATTTTTGAGAATTTAAAACATTTCAAATTCGATCATCATATTCGTTGGATGACTTGATATCTTATGATGTCGAGTGTAATCACAACAAACATTTAGATCATTAGCTCCATGTATCTCATTAGCTGATGATTATGTTGATGAGGATGAGACAACATCCAGTGATGATGATGAGGAGAAGAGGAGAGGAACGAGAAGTTGGAAGATGAGAACCGAACTAGATTATTGGAGTCATTAATAAATGACTTTTCTAGATGACTTCTAGTTCATGGGCGATTAGGTCAGCATGATCTGGCTGATCATAATTTTATTCGAGTGATGGATAGAGAGTGAGATGGCATTGCAGTAGATGATGGGGAGGTGAGAAATTGGGTACTCTCTCTTGATTCATTAAGATTGATGCTACAGAACGTTTGAAGTGGATTGTGCCCGTAGAATGGACTCCAACTGAACTATGCATTAAAGAGAAATTTTACAACAAGGATGAGTTAGAGATTGCTATAGTACTCCATCGCATGCATAACAAATTGTAGTACTCTATAGAGAGGTCCTCCACTAGCCGCCTAAAACCCATTTATGTTATGGGCACAATAGACCTCCTTCTGAAATAGGCCGTGTATTTGACAGAATAAAACAGATTGAAGTGATTGAAACCTTGGATGTCTATGTTACACAGTCAGACTTAATTCTCTTGAGCATGTGATTTTTACTGATGCGGAAGTATTAGATTTAGAAATTTATGCTTATTTGCTGATTAAAATGACAAAATATATTATAGTTAAAATGTTAAGGAACACATATGTTAAGTTCCTTGTTGACTGAATTCCTTATCTTGACAGGAAAATCCTGTGTTTCCATGGCGACTCGAATTGCTGCTCGATATATCTCTCGCAGGCTATCAAGCTGTGGCAGAGTTCTTAGCCAGAAGGAGAAGGCTGCTGGAAATATTGTCTGTTTTAAGGTGAATTTACTTCTGCTCGTAGTCTTGTCCAGCTTATTCTTTTGAGCCATTTTTTCATGGCAAGCTGTTGCATTTAGAGGTTATGGAACATGTACTATTTAGCAATTTTTCATTGTAGATCTCCGAGAGAAACTTGTTTGATTTCATATGTTTAGAAGTGGCTTTATACTACTGGACCTTTTGATTGGGAGCTCAATATTGCCCTTTGCCACCCTGCCCCTTATAATTCCTGCTTTCAATTTCTTGATGCTGAGTAAATTTGTGTGACGATTTGTTGAGTGGATTCTTGGTGTGCAGACCGGGTTGATTACCAATAAGTAGAAATTTTAAATTCTTTTATTACTACCGGAGTATTTAGAATAATTTGCAGAAAATGGAACACAAGAGAAGCTGGATAAGCTTGTTCAAAAGATATATATATATATATATATATATATATATATATATATCTAAATTTTGCAAAACTTAAATCCCATTTTATGCTCCTAAGCATGATGTGTGGATATGTCATGTTCCTTTTTAGGCATATGGCTTTGATCCCATGAAACACAAGCACTTGTTGGGTTGGTTTTGTGTCCATAATAAGAAAATATGGCAGCTCATCATGCTTTGTGACATCTCTTAGGGCCCCAAACCAAGTGGTGAGAACTCTTTAGTTCCTAAGTGGTTGCGCCCCCATGTTCTGTACTTTCTGTTGGCGCTAAAGATGTCTTCACTTCATTCTGCTACATATAACTTGGTAGGTGCTTGGCGTTGCAACGGTTGTAGGTAGCTGAATGAGATGACTTTATTTTGTTCTTTGTTATCAACCACTACCTCTGCTGCTCATCACTACATGCAAATGTTCTTTCAAATATGCATTCTATTATTCTGCAGGTAGATTTAGAGTTTATTATTTGTGTCCTTTCTTGATGATCTCAATTAACAGTATATTGCTGAAATGCAGTACTGCTAGAAAGTAAGATGCAATGAGTGAGGGATTGGTGTCCCACAGTTCCAGTGCCTCAACTTTCCACAAAGGGAGCTGCAGAAATCAAGCAACATCCCTTTTTCTAGGGCCTGAACTGAAATGGGAGTTGATACACCGACGGACCTGCCCAAGTCGTTTGATTTGAGCTAAGGACGATGAGATAGAATTTGAGAAGATCTAGCAAAATCAAATATGTAGTGTTGAGGTTGGGTCCAAGCCAAGTAAGACTGACTTACCCCCGCAAAGGTGACCAAGTCAAACACGGCCCAACAACCCGAAGCCCAATTAGGCATAACCTAGAAACCAAGTCGTAACCCGTTCCAATGAATGAACCGACACCAGATTCAGGTCCAAACCGACCCTGGGGTCGAATTCAACGACGGCCCAACCAAATGGATAAGGACAAAATCGTTGGAGAGGAGGCAACAGTTTCAACCGACCCCGAGATTCCCGTAGTCTGCTCTAAGAAATCCGGGTCGTTGTTGGTTTTAACTAGGGTTAGTTAGGATCCAAATTCTTGTAATAGGCCTCCCTTATGCCTATAAAAGGGAGGACAGGGGAGGGGATTCAAATGTTTTATACAAGCTGAATTTTTGTCAAAATATTCGATTAATAAACACTTTATTTCTCTCATTTTATTTCGTATTTTACATTTAATAACCATTGTTTTTGCATCGGTTTTAGTGTTCTTTGCATTTAATTTCTGTGCTTAATTCTCACTTTATCAATATCTGTTATTTTTCTAATTTGATTCTAAGGGTTTCTATTCATCTAATTTCGAACCTCAACATGTAGCTAGGTTGAATTTTTTTTTTTGGTTTTATATTTGCATCTCTTGATTAGCTCCTCATTCATGCAACTGATATATAGTGTAAATGTATTATGGGACTGGGAGTGGCAGCACATACTAAGATGCAACATATACATGCAACTGAAATACACTCTTGATTCACTTTCTTGAGTTGGGGGTGACAATAACCCTTTTCATATGCATGTTTCAAAATAAATATTATCAATAATATATAACTCGCTTTTTCATTTCAACTAGATTTGCACCCCGTGCATTGCACGGATTATATATTTAATATTTTATTTAATTATATTAAAATATAATTTTAAGTTAAATATATATATAAATTTGATAAAATCAAAATAAGTAGGTAAAACACAAAAGTTATATAAATAAGAGTTTGTTTACAAAATTAACATTTAAAAATTATATTTGTATTATTTTTTTAGCATTATACTTGCATTGATAAAATAGTGTAAATATAATATTTTACCGAAAAATAACACATGATTTTTGTTGAAATTTTTATAATTGTGTATTGAAATTGTTATTATTGTTTATTGAAATATATGTATATGCTATAATTTAAAAATATATCAATTAAAAAAAATTTAAAAAAATAAATTGTCGTGATGTGATAATTTACACCCGCGTTATGTGCGAGTTAAATATATGATTTCTTATTTTAAGATATTAATATATAATTAACAAAGTTATATATCTTGACATTTTTAGTGATTTTTTTAAATATATATAATTTTTTTCATTAATATAACATTAAAATATTATAATATAAACTTTATAAAAAATAAAAAGAAGTATTTCAAATATAAAGTCTATGAGATTTGATTTAAATAATATCCTATAAAAATATAATATTTGAATAATTAAAAAATAGTAAATATAATAAATTAGTGAGAGATTTAGTGAAAAAATGACAAATATAATTTTGTTATATTTTTCTTATTTTTTATTGGATATGTATGTTGTAATAGAATAAATAAAAATAAAAATAAAAATAGTATAAAAACTTTTGGCGGGAACAGTTTTTCTACCACTATTTTCTTTTCATATAGTATATAGATATTTCGACAACTTCGTAAATATTTGTACATATGTTTAAATAAAATATTTCATAAAAATCTTTTTACTTTTTATTAATTAATATTTTAAGAAGTCATTTTAACAATAATATTAATAAAATATGAATTATTTTTCAATTGAAGCTAAAGAAAATTAAATAGACATGCACAAATTTTATAAATATTGATATGGCATGGAGTTAGATAATTATTTATGTACGAATGATATTTCAAAATTTGTTATGTTAGAAAATTATAATAAAATATGCATTTTGCAATCAATGGATGCATGAAATTTTTTGGCTCTTACGAAATAAATTGTTTCAAAAAATAAGAATGATTGATGTTTCAATTATAATCGTTAAATTGGAATTTCAAATCGATTAAGCTAAATTATTTTAATACAACTCGATTAAGCTAAATTATTTTAATATAATTTGGTTTGAAATACTAATTTAATCGATTTAATTTATAAAATTCTCAAACAGCATAAATTGATTGACCAAAAACCAACCAAACAGGGCAGGGTAAGCCCTTAATATTTTCTAAACTAAAATAATTTGCACATCATTTCTACACACATTCTCTAATTTAAAATCAATATTTTATGCAGATTGGGCCCAGCCGAAGAATACAGCCTTTACTTTGTTCGTATATTCCTACTTTTAGTTTAAAAGGGTACTCTGACGTTCAACAACTACACCACGCAAAAACCAGCGCTCTGCTTCTCTCTCGTTCTTCATCTTTCTCTATCTGGTTATTAGGTTTGTTCTTCATCTTTCTCTCTCAACGCTCTTTCTGGTTTAGGTTTGTGGATACGTCCAAATCGCACTCCTTTTGCATATCTCTGTATCAATGTGTTATTTGAGTTAAGAGTTTATATCAGCTGCGCAGCTCATTCCGCTTCCAATGTCTACATTTATAAGTGTATGACTTTTTTTTTTCTTTCTCTGTTTAAGGCGGTGCTCGCGTTATGTTTCGCGACTCCGATTTTCGTGAGATTCTTCGTCTGCTGATCGTCATTTATCTTCTCTACACCGTATTTTTCCTTTATCTTGTAAAATGATTGGTTGTTTCTCCCTTGATTTTTAAGTCTACTGGAAACTCAATCACTGTTTATTTTTTCTTTATTTTGTGGACTGGAAATTTCTGTGTGTTATTTACGTAATGTGTAGCTGTATTTTGTACTGCATGTTTAGAGCAATCGATTTCCATTTCCCCCTGTTTCTGTTGTTTATGTTAGCTGTATTCATATTTTTAAATATATATAATATCCTAATTTATTTTTTTGAGAATAAAATATAACATATTAACTTAAAAGTGCATTCTCATGTTCAACAACCACACCACACGCAAAAATCATGGCTCTGCTTCTCTCTCGCTCTTCATCTTTCTCTCTCTACACTCTCTCTGGTTAGTAGGTTTGTTCTTCATCTTTCTCTGATAAAATTGAACTGTATATTTTCATATATGTGAACTCAATGAAGCAGTCGACTATTGCTGCTTAAATACATAGAAGATATATGCAGAAAACCCTAGATATTCTAGGAGTGACTAACCAACTAATATGCTAAACACGTGCGAAATAAATCAACCAAATCTAATAAGATATTCTTGGAAGATATCTGCATGCACGTCCAAATTTCAACACCCCCCTCAAGTTGGCAGGTGAAGATCGAGAACCCCCAACTTGCAACTAAGATGGCGGAGTTGATCGGAGCCGAGTGCCTTTGTAAACATGTCCGCGACTTGCTCGGTTGTGCTGACCTCGCATGGCTCGATTTCCCCAGACTCCACGCGCTCGCGCACGAAGTAGCAATCCATCTCAACGTGATTTGTCCGTTCATGAAAAACTGGATTTCTGGCTATATGACGTGCGGCTTGATTGTCGCAATACAGTTTCGTAGGTTCAGTCTGTGGAACTCCCAGATCGCTGAGAAGCCATCGCAGCCACAAGATCTCACTGACTGTGCTGGCCATGGCTCGATATTCAGCTTCTGCCGACGAGCGAGAGACGACTGTCTGTTTCTTGGTTCGCCATGACACAGGTGCTCCTCCAAGCTGTGCTACATAACCGCTACGGGATCTGCGCGACATGGGGCAGCCTCCCCAATCCGAGTCGCAGAAGGCCGCGAGCTCAAGATCGCCTTCAGCTGGCAAGAAGATGCCCTGTCCGGCTGTGCCCTTGATATACCGCACAACACGTAGTGCTGCCTCTCTATGAATTTCCCGTGGCTTGGACAAGAATTGGCTGAGTATATTCGTCACATATTGTATGTCCGGCCTTGTGACTGTGAGGTACAACAACCTTCCAACCAGCCGACGGTATGCCTGCACATCGACGAAGGGGCTGTCGTCGTTGTCATCCAACTTTACATTTTGCTCCATCGGTATGCAACTTGGTCGGCAACCTTCCATCCCACAATCTCGTAGAATATCTAGCGCATATTTTCGTTGGGTCAGCACCATGCCCTTGCTCGAGCGAGCAACTTCGATGCCGAGAAAGTATTTCAGCGGCCCCAAGTCTTTTATGCTGAATTCGTGATCTAATACACTCTTGACTTCTTGAATTTTCTCTTTATGATTTCCTGTGATTATCACGTCGTCCGCGTAAATGAGAGCAGCCACATAATCGTGACCTTTCTGAAAAATGAATAGAGAATGGTCCGCCTTTGATTGCTGAAAACCAATCCCTAGAAGTGTACCGGTGAATTTGTGATACCAGTTCCGGGACGCTTGTCGGAGCCCATATAAGGATTTTCGGAGCTTGCAAACTCGATTATCCCCTTTCTTTTCATATCCTTGTGGAATTTTCATGTACACATCCTCCTGCAAATCTCCATGTAGAAATGCGTTGTTCACATCTAATTGGTGAATTATCCAACCTCTCTTTATTGCGACGGCTAGCAGGCAGCGCATCGTCACAAGTTTTGCCACTGGGGCAAAGGTCTCATGAAAATCAACTCCCGGAACCTGCGTGAATCCCTTTGCCACGAGTCGCGCTTTATACCTTTCTATCTCTCCGATTGGCTTATATTTGATCTTGTACACCCACTTGGATTCTACAGCCCTTTTTCCTTCTGGTAGTTCAACCAAGTCCCATGTATTGTTAGTCTCTAGTGCGTCGATTTCTTTCTTCATCGCTTCTCTCCACTCAGGTGCCCTGGCTGCTTGAGCAAAACATGTCGGTTCCACCTTCGAGTCCAAGGCCGCGAGGTAGCATTTGTGAGCAGCCGAGAATTTACCATAGCTCACGTAATTGGCAATGGGGTGAGCAGTCGAAGCCTCATTATTCTCGTCGGCTTCGCGATGTTCTCTCGTGATGCCAGGTAAATCAACTTCATAATCTTGTAGGTGTGCGGGTAATCGCCGGACTCGTACATTTCTCGGCTCAGCCGTGTTGCTGCTTGTAGTGCTCGAAGGGCTGCTTTCATGGCTGTTATTTGTCTCTTCTTCCGGAGATGGCTGAAGCTCATGCACGGCTTCATCTTCTTCATGCAGAATCGGCATGTGAGAGGTCCTCGTCGTCTCTCCATCATTAGCATATGGGAAGACATCTTCCATGAATTTTACATCCCGCGAGACGTATACCTTCTTGCTTTTCAGATCAAAAACCTTGTACCCTTTCTGTCCAAAAGGGTAGCCAACGAATATGCACGCCCTTCCTCTTTCTGCTAATTTATCGTGTGATTTTCCTGGAACTTTACTGTAAACCATGCAACCAAATACGCGGAGGTGGCAGTATTCAGGTGCTTTCCCAAATATAATCTCATATGGCGTTTTTCCTTGTAAGATCTTTGACGGCAATCGGTTTATGAGATAGGCCGCGGTCAAGACGCATTCTCCCCAGAAATCGACCGGTAAGTTTGCCTGAAAGCGCAATGATCTAGCAACCTCGAGTATGTATCTGTGCCTTCGCTCTACTACTCCATTCTGTTGTGGCGTGTGCACGCATGATGTCTCCAGAACGATTCCGTTTTCAAGGTAGTAATTCATCATGTCGCCCGACTGAAATTCACCACCGTTGTCCGCTCGAATTCGTTTAACCCCCTTTTCAAACTGTGTTTTCACCATATTACAGAAGAGTTTCATGTATTTTCCTGCCTCTGATTTAAATCGCATGAGATAAATCCATAATCCCCTACTAAAATCATCAACTATAGTGAGAAAATAATAAGCGCCAGAAAGAGACGGGGTCTTGTAACCACCCCAAATATCACAATGAATTAACTCAAAACAACTGTTAGTTTTAATTGAACTGGAAGGGAAAGGTAGCCTAGTCTGCTTAGCCCGCACACAGGGATCACAAACTACATCAGAAATTTCACAAACTCCTTCAACTCTCACCCTTGAAGCATGCCCTAACCGCCTATGCCATGTCTCCCCGTCGATGATGACGCGGAACGCACGCCTAGTACCTTCGGCAGGCCCCAAGTGATATAGTCCTCCCTGCTGCCTAGCCACTCCAATCTGGTTCCCGGATGCTAAGTCCTGTATAACACAGTGATCCGCATAAAAGATCAGCCTACTATTCATATCCTTGGCAAGTCTGCTTGCCGAAATCAGATTACACTGAAAACTAGGAACACATAGAACTCGCTGCAGCCTTAACCCACTCGGTAATTTAATATCTCCAATTCCTACGACTTCTGCATACTCCCCATTCGGCACTTTTACTGGCATGTTGTCAGATTCTTTCTTCAAATTTTCAAATAACAATTCTTCACAACAGATATGTTCAGTGGCCCCTGTGTCTATAATCCAAGACGAAATAATTGTGCACTGACCTGCCATATTAACAGATGGTGTGGATGACCCTCCAGCCGTGTCTCGGTTCAGGTAATCCCTGATTTGGGCGAGCTGCTCCATGGTCAGGCTTTGAGTCGTGTGTGATTCGTGGCTCGTCGAGGTTTCAACATGGGCTGCCTTGTATTGCTGCGGCGGTTTCTTTACATATTTTGTTCCTTCTTTCTTTCCCTTGTTTCTTCTGTTTTCCGGGTACCCGACTATTTCGTAGCAAGCCTCTGTGGTATGCCAAAATTTCCCACAGTGTCCACATTGTGGTGGTGTTCTCCCTCCTTCACGTCGGTCCGCCGCTGGAGTATTCCTTTGTACCTGGAAGGCTGCGCCATCAACCGTAGGATTTCTGGAATTGGTGATGCACCTTTGCCTCTCGTCTTCTGCTACGAGGTGGTACACGATCCCGAGGCTCGGCAATGGCGTCGTGCTGAGGACCTGGCTTCTTATAGTGTTGAAAGTATCCTCCAATCCCATGAGAAACTCGTAGATGCGCTCACGCTCAACCTTCTCCTTCACAAGCTTGGCGACACTGCAAGTACACAGCCCATAGATGCACTTGGGCGTGGCTGAGACTGCGTCGATGTCGTCCCATATTGCCTTTAATTTCGTGTAATACGCTGAAACGGAGAGTTTCTCCTGTCGGGTGAGGGTGAGCGTCCTCTTGAGTTCATACGCCTTGGGTGCGCTCTCCTTTCCGAACCGCTCTCCGAGGTCCTTCCAAATTTCGGCGGCTGTTTTGGTGTGTTTCACACTGTTTCTGATTTCTTTATCCATTGCAGCGATCAACCAACCTTTCACCATTGCATTGCATCGCTTCCAGAGTGGGAGATCTCCGGAATTATCGTTCGGCATGGGAATCGAACCGTCAACAAAACCGAATTTGTTCTTCGCCAACAAGCAATTCTCCATCTCCTCCAACCAATCGCCATAGTTTCCGTCATTGAGCACATCTGTTACGTAAACATGGCTCGGGTTATCTGACGGGCTAATGTAATATGGCGACATTACGTCGCCGGATGCGCTAGGTTTGTCATCGCCTTTTGTGGCCATTGCTGAATTTGCGGAAGCTAGGTTTTAAGGATGCAAGTACTGCTCTGGTACCATGATAAAATTGAACTGTATATTTTCATATATGTGAACTCAATGAAGCAGTCGACTATTGCTGCTTAAATACATAGAAGATATATGCAGAAAACCCTAGATATTCTAGGAGTGACTAACCAACTAATATGCTAAACATGTGCGAAATAAATCAACCAAATCTAATAAGATATTCTTGGAAGATATCTGCATGCACGTCCAAATTTCAACATTCTCTCTCTACACTATCTCTTATTTACGTTGGTGCATACATCACTACTTATGCATATCTCTGTATCAATGTGTTATTTGAGTTTAAATCAGATGCACGCCTCATTCCGCTTCCAATGTCTACATTTATAAGTATATGGTTTTTTCGCGACTCCCAATTTTCGTGTGATTCTTCGTCCATTTATAAGATTAGATAAAATGAATACAAATCGTAAAGGAAAAATTGATATCGCAGGCGTTGCTCTAACATTGTGATCAACATTCATTCATCTAACTTTGAGATCAACATCAGCCGCTTTTGATTTACAAAATCTTTGTTGTAGTCAAGCTCAAGCATGCTAAGAACATAAGCTAGAATTTTGGGAGTATGATTTTCAAGTACTCCGGTTGCTCCCCCACATACATCTATTGGATTTATAATGCACAGGACTGCTAGTTTGTAATCTGTTTCTTGTGGTTGAAAACCTTACAACTCAATTTCATTATAAGTACACCCTTTTGGAGCACTCTGGCTTGAGAATGTGTTGACTATCCATATTTGTCTTAGCCAAGGAATTTGGGTTCAGTGAGCAACGCACCAAAACTTGTAAAAGGATAAGCATATGGAATACTGGGTTATTTAGCTAGGACAGTGTAGACCTCCTAACTTCTGACTGGCTGTGTATTTGACAGAGCAAAACAGATTGAAGTGAATGAAACCTTTGATGTCTTTGTTACTGCCAGACTTAATTCTCTTGAGCATGTGATTCTACTAATGCATTTATACTCTAGTTAAAAATGTTAAACAACCTATATGCTTTGTTCCTTGTTGACTGAATTCCTTATCTTGACAGGAAAAATCTGTGTTTCCATGGAGACTCGGATTGCTGCTAGATATATCTCTCGCAAGCTATCAAGCTGTGGAAAAGGTCTCGGCGAGGAGAAGGCTGCTGGAAATATCTGTAATAAGGTGAATTTACTTGTGCTCGAACATGCTCATAGTCTTGACCAGCTTGTCCTTTCGTGCCATTTATTAATGGCAAGCTTTTGCATTTTGTTAACTTTCTTAGCTCTCTCCTGATAGAGTGAAGGATCAAGGCAAATGAAATTCTTAATTATTTATTGAACTGATGATATAATCAAGTTCTTCCACAATGAAAAACCTGCTCTATATGAAGACCGATTTTGTGCTCACTTATTGATATTGCAGAGCATGTAATAATACTGATCGGTAACTGTTTGTGTGGTTTACCTATCATCTACAGATCAGGAAACAAATGAATTGCCTTTGAAGCTTAACATTTCTAATGTACAGGGGAGCATATTAACCTTTTCTATCTCAGATATGTGATTGTGCGGAAATGCTTCATTGAGGTGTGTCTTGGTTGCCTATTGGTTGAGTGGGTTAGCTTACAGTCAAAATTTTTGAGTCAGGAATGTGTTTTCCTTATATTTGATTTGCTTAGCTTTTTTTTTTTTTTGTTGGTTCAAGTCATCAAGAAGTTAGTTTATTAGTTTTTTTTGCACTTATTTTCTTATCATTGCTAGCCATCTATTCATGTCAGTAGTAAATTTATGTTTATTAGGAATTGTTTAAAAAGTTGCCTTGCATCCATATAAATTCTCTTTGTACATTGCTAAGTTCTGCCTCACTGCTCCTAAGTCTCCTTTTTTGTTTTTCCCTCTTTCTCCCCCAATTTGTCAACACACCCTTATAACATAGCAATGGTTCCTTTATCATCAACTGTGATTTTAGAGATCATGGATCCTTCTCTAGTTATATATTATCATATTATAATTAACATAGATATGAGAAATTTGTATGTTGTCATATCAGACTGCAGGTTTAGAAGTGCCCTTAATTTGCCACCCTGCCCCCTTCTAATGCCTGCTTTTCTATTTACTTGCAGCTTTTAATTTCTCGATGCCAAGTAATGATTTGTTGAGTGATTTATTGGTTTATTTTTGAGAAAGTTTTGAATAATTTGCAGAAAATGGAACAAGAGAAGTTGGATAAGCTAGCTCGAAAGGTATAATTTCTTATGAATTTAACCATGTTTGGTCTTAAACTCATCAAATTCCATTTTATGTTCCACACCATGACTAATATATTTTGTACATTTTATACACAAGCACAAGCACTTGTTGGGTTGGTTCTGTGTCCATAATAGGAAAAAATATGAGGAAGCTTTGTGATTTTTCTGTTAAGGGCCCCGCCAAACCAAGTGAAACTCCTGCAGATCCTCATTGGTTGACCCCCTATGTTTTGGGTGGCGCTGGGTTAGTTGCTATTGGCGCTTCTGCTGTCTGGAATGTCGATGTGTACGCTTGTTCTGAGATTATAATGGCTGGTGCTTACGCTGATCTTTTCTTGCGATCGAAGAACAAAACCAAGGGGGCGGCCGCCGCTGTTTGCGGTATCACTTTTAGCCATGCTCTTTGTAAGTATTGTAGGGATTTGGAATCGAAGAAGAAAACCAAACAAGTGGAGGAGTGAAAGGATATGGATTCCTGCGAGTGGGAGTATATTTTGATGAGTAATAAATAGCAAACAATCTCCTCCTCCACTCTAGATAACTAATTTGGTGTTGCAAGCTGAATGAGATGACTTTATATTGTTCATAGTTATGCAAATGCAAATGTTCTAGTACTGAATGATTGGTAATTTCACGAAAGCATTGCATTCTATTTGTTGGTGGATTTTAGTGTTGTTTTGTCATCAATTCTAATCAATCTATTTCATTTCTATAAGTCATGTAGGTGGATTCTTTTAGTAGTATTTTAATAAAAATGAATTATGAAAACTTATAGTGGGAATGCATACAAGTAAGTAGCCAATTAAAGCCTCAAGTATAAAATTATAAGCCATTTTGAACTTTTGTCATTTTGTCATTTTTATTTTCGAAAATATTTATTATATCATTTATTTCAATCTATCAAGGTAGTTGTAAATTTATTACAATCATTTACACACAAATATGCCCTTTTATTGTATGAGGTACCATTCAAAAAAGAATTTTTGAAGATAGTTGAGAGAGTTATGAGAGCGAAAAATCGAAGGTATATTTATTTCAACCGTTTTTCCTTATTTTTCATTCATTTTTTGCATTATAATGATGATATGTGTTCAGAATCGGCTGGTATATCTTAGTTCTTTTAGAAAATATTAGGGATGTCAAACGGGCCAACCCGCCGGGTTTCGGGCCAGCCCTATCGGGCTACGGGTTAATCGGTCCGGGCTAAACGGGCCGTAACTTTTGTCGGGTTGGAAATTCTCAACCCTAACCCTAACCAGTCGGTTTTCGGGCTGGCCCGTCGGGCTGACTAAATTAAGATTTTTTTATTTTTATTTTTTATTAAGCTTAAATATTTATTGTTTTATTAATATAATTAATAATATATATATATAAGTAATTATTTTTATAATTGAATACTAACATAAAATGTTGTATATTAAGACATTAGATAAATTAAATAATCATATTATTTAAGTGTACAACCCCAATAATATTATATTAAATAAATAAATTAAATATATTAATTACAAAAGAATATTGCAATATATAATAATAATAATAATAATAATAATAATAATAATAATTTATTTATATCATAAGAACTTGACGAGGTCTCACAATTATGTTAAATAATTTGCTATGACATAAAGTAAATTATAATAAGTATTTAGTTTTACTAAATAATTTTATAAGTTTGTGAATCTAAAAAATTCTAAGAATTTAATTTATTTAAAATAATAATTAATATTTTAGAAATCAATTATTTCTTAAATATTCTTTTAAATTATTTATTAAAAATAATATTTCTTAGTAGTAAAAATATAGGTATATCATTTGTGTAACATAAAATTTATTTAAATACTTCCATCTAAATATAAAATAAGTATAGTATAAAATAGTTGATATTTATTTTTCCAAGATTTAATAATTTAATTATATTAAAATATTTTATTATTTTTTAAAAATGGAGTGGCCAGTCGGGCCAACTCGTAGCCCGGCGGGTCCAGCGTTTAACCCGCAACCCGTTTAACCCGGACCATTTAGCCCGATTTCTTATCGGTTAAGAAAATTTCAACCCTAACCCGGTGTTTAGCTCGGGTTATTCGGGCCAACCCGTCGGTCCCGGGCTAAATTGACATCCCTAGAAAATATAGTGATTTTAGGACTATTCATCATAAAAAAATATGCTGAAAACTTTGGGAAAACATAGAAAAGTCGAGATCTCGTGACAAAATAAAGATCTCGACTTTTGAATTTTCAAATATAACAACGAGATCTCGACATTAATTTTAAATTAATATCGATATCTCGACTTCTCTTGTTAGATCATGCTCTAGATTTTATTTAATATTTTTGTATTATTGATCGCAGATGTCGTATCAAGGTTTCATCATACGGGTACATGGGACAAATCCGAGTATGTGGGCGGAGACGAGCAATTGATATGTTTGAGGCGTGAAACGGATCTCCTACAATGCAATTTTGTCCGAAATTCATGAGATCATGCATTGTGAACTCCTCACTACTAGTTACTGCATGTTTTACATGAGCAACATATCTGGGGGCTCAAGGCAAGTGAAAGGTGGACTGAAGATCAATGAAGATATAATGTGGATGCTATATGAAAATAGCATTGATATATATGTGGTCACCAAATTGAAACAAATTCATTCTGGATTCGAGGCACCACAGTCACACTCTCAGCGATCAACACGAATGGGTGGTCCCAACATCTCATTAGCTGATGATTTCGTAGATGAGTATAAGGCGGAATCTACTGATGATGATGGTGGTGAGGAGGAAGAGGCAGCCGAGGAGGAGGAGGATGAGGGCCGGAGTCAATTGTTTGAGTCCTTGGTCAATGATTTTTCTAGATGGATTCTAGCTCCTGGGCAAATGGATCAGTATGTACTATCTAACAATAACTTGAGCCAGTCTGTGGTTGCAACTCGACATGATCAGGAAGTAAGGAGTTGGGTACTTCCTTTAATAGAGGTTGATGCTTTTGAGCGTTTGGAGTGGATTATGCCCGCAGATTGGGCCCCGACTGAGCTATGCATTAGAGCGACATTTAGCAACAAGGATGAACTTGACCTTGCTGTAGGACTGCATCCCTTGCATCACCGGTTGAAGTACTCTATGGAGAGGTCCAACACTACTCGGCTCAATTTCAGATGCAAACATGGGAATAGATGTCCTTTTATGCTACGTGCAAGACAATTTGGAACTGTTTGGAGAGTATTCAAGTGCAATTTGATGCACAATTGGCAGACAGATATTGATCGTGTTTCTCTCCGCAGAGTGCGTGCGAGAGTGTTGGTAAATATTTCTCGAGTAAGTTGGCGGCGGAGGGCGCTATTCTAAAGCCGAAGGAGATGATGTCTGAATTGCTCAGTCAGTTCGACAACAAGATTGATTACAGCTTTGCCATACGGGAAAGAAACATAGCCATTGCTATGGTATTCAGCGAATGTGATAAGTCTTATGAGATGTTGTCGGGCTACTTACGCATGATACAGTTGCGTAACCCAGGCACGATGTATGATATATTGAATTCTTCGGAGAGTTTGTTCAAGCACATGTTTCTGACGCTTGCTTCTTGCATCGCTACATTTCACGGCTGTATGCGCCCAGTGATCATTGTAGATGGCACATATCTGAAGAGCAAGAATAATGGAATTTTGTTTGTTGCGGTGACGGAAGATAGCAATGAGCAGTTATTTCCTCTTGCTATCGGGATTGGACCCATAGAGGATGATGAGTCGTGGATGTGGTTCATGCATCACTTGCATGTTTGTTTTGGAGATCGCAAAGGACTGATCATTGTCAGTGATCAGCACAAGAGCATAAAAAATGTGGTGGAGTTAGCATTTCCGAATGCTACACATGTTATTTGCTACTACCACTTGGCGAATAACATGTCGAGGTACGGTCCTCAGGTGGGTGTTATTTTACGAGATGTAACATACTATTATAAGCATGATGCATTTCAAAAGCACATGCCTACTTTGGAGATTCTGAGCGAAGACGGAGCTTACAAGAGGTTTCAAGATATAGGAGTCCACTGTTGGTCGAGATCTCAGTGCCCTGGTACCCGATTCAGCTTCATGACGTCCAATGCAACTGAATCCCTCAACTCTCGTTTGTTATGGACAAGACGATTGTCCATATGTGCCCTTCTTTGATCATGTTCAACAACCAAACCAAACGCAAAAATCATCGCTTTGCTTCTCTCTGGTTCTTCATCTCTATTTGGTTATTAGGTTTGTTCTATTTCTTCATCTTTCTCTCTATGGTTTAGGTAAGTGCATTAGGAATGAACAAGAAATCGAAAAAACTAAAAACTGAACCGAATCGAATTTTTTTTGGTTATTTTGGTTTGATTATTTCGATTTTTGGTTTGGTTCGGTTAATTTTTTGGGATCAAATAACCAAATTTTTATATATAATATTAATAAATATATTTATATTAATATATAAATATATTTTTAATATATATTAATATAATGGAAAATACGAAAATATATCCCAAACTTTGAATGAATTCCCAATTTTATCCCAAACTTTTAAATATAACAATTTTGGCCTAAACTTTAATTTTTTTCCCATTGTCAATATTTAAACATCAAAAATCTTATGTGGACACACATATTTACATATCATACTATATTAATCTTCACTATATATTATACTTTCAAATTAAGATAACTTTCTAAAAAAATATTATTTTCGTGAATAATTTATTTTAAAATAAGATCTAAAATAATAATTTAATTATATTTGTTTTTAATATTAAAATGAATAAAGACATAAAATCAAGTCATATCTTAATAATGTATCAAAAATATTTATCTAAACTTTATTATATTTAATAAAGATATCATGAGTTTTATGAATATATATTAATTTAAAATTTCTTATTCTTAATAAATACTTCATGAATGTCATTTCTGAAATGACATGGAAGAGTAGTGTTCGTGTAGGACTTTTATGTATGACATGCAATTATTTGTGTTCATGTAAGATTTTTTATATTCAAATATTATCAAGTGGGAATAAAAATTCAAAGTTTAGGCTGAAATTATTATATTTAGAAATTTGGGATAAAATTGAGAACTCATTCAAAGTTTAGGCCTAAAATCGTTATATTGAAAAGTTTGGGATAAAATTGGAAACTCATCCAAAGTTTTAGATAGATTTGCTAATATAAATATATATAATTTCTATTTTTAATTTTATTAATTTATATTAAAACTCGATTATAACCAAAATAACAAAAAATCGAATAAAAATTTTGGTTCAGTTAATTTGATAACTAGATTTAAACCTGCGCGTTGCGCAAGAAATTTTTTTACATTTTTAATATGTAGAAATCTATATATATATAAAAGAAGAACCCCTCTAAAAATATTTTCCCCCCAAAACACACTAGCTATTTATAGTAATATATTATTTTAGGTAGTTAATCAATAATGAATATGATAATTATAAAATCATAATAATAAGTAAATACAAATAATTAATTTACTTGACACATATAAATATAAAATATTATTTATAAATACATTTTATATTTTAAATAGTTAATTTATTAATTAAATTTAAATTATATTTAATAAATAATCAAAAACAATATTCATCATAAAAAAAAGTATTATCAATTTTACTATGGAAATAAAGAGGAAAAACTGAATGGAAAATTTTTATTATACGAAAAATTTAGCAAAATTATTCTCAATTAATTGATTTAATATATTAGGCAACGAAGAATAATTATAGATAGTATAATTGTTAAAAATAAAAATCAATTATTTTCTTGGCAGATCATATATTTGATGTTAATCAATTGTTTTTTTTCATTTATGTGTACATTAAGTAAATAATTTCATTATTAATTTATATTTTAGTATATAATATACTATAAATGAGTTTCTTTTATATGATTTTTTATTGTGTTACATTTTGAAATTAAGGTATACATCAAAAATTTATTTCATGTTAACATCAAGAAAAGTAATTGAAGACAAATATCTTTATATACTATTTTCTTCTTGCTCGATATATAATATTTAAAAATAAATAAATATGTTAGCTATATTTATATATCTACATATACTCTTGAGAATTATTTTTTCCTCTTAAATTATTTCTTATTAAGCATGGAAAGTGTTTGTTACTATTGAACTAATATGGTAAAAATGGAATTATGTAATCAAAATTAATAAGAAAAAATATATTACTTAGGAAAACTATTATTAAATTTAGCATGTAACTAAAACGGTAGACTAAATATGGGAACAATTCAAAGTATGGAATTATACGCAAATTATGAAGAATTAATCTTAATTAGCCATAATTAAGCAATAAAATAGATAAAATTTAAATTTGTCATTATATATATGCGAGTAGATTGCGTTACCTAACTATATATATGTGTATATTGCAATTCCGAACACTATGATCAGCATCACTTTCATTCTCTACATAATTGTTGTTGAGTTTTTTTTTCACGTCTTATTTTTGTATTGTTAGATTGATTTTCATTTTTTAATAGATTAGTTTTTCTTATGTTTTGATGTACAATTACTATGTTTTAATATATTCATGTATATATAGTTGATTATAATCTAATTATTTTCACATTTGAGACCGTATTAAAATGGGAAACTTGGCACGATTGTCGATAATCTGATTCCGAGCACGGTGGATGGGAAGGTGAAGTAGAGCTCCGCGTCTGTGGTGAGGTTAAACAATCTATCCCCAGTTCTTGATTTACTTGGTGATCCATGTAAATAATATGAAGATGTGGTGTGGTGCAATGCTCGACAACTTTTGTATTAGTGAACTCAAGCAACTTTCTTGAGATCATAGTCAAAGGAGTTGCTCAACCATTTGTACAAATTTTAGTTTGATTTATAAATATCAGCACATTTTGTAAATATTAATTTTTTATAAAACTTAAAATTATACTTAAAATTTTGTAAATATCACCTTTTATATATTTACTTAAAATTCACTTTAGTTATATTATACTTTTCTATGAAGCATAATGTTACGTGTATTAATGAAATAAATAAATTAAATTAAATAGTTGACTTAATAAAATGAATTAAAAATAATAATTTTTAGATTATCATCCAAAATTTGTATGTTATTTTTCAATTCATATTTTTAGATTATTACTATAATATATTTTAGTTAAACTCACTATTACTAAAGTTGCACATCAATAACAGAGTATGATATATATTATTGCGTTTATCATTTATAGAAACAAAGTAAGTAGTAGTATTTATAACTTATAAATTTGATTGAAAAAAAATCATTTATAACTAATTATATGTTTATTTATGTGTATATTAAATCATTAATATCATTGTTGGTTTGTATTTATTCTAATTTTATTGTATGTTTTTGCCATTGATTTCCATAGCTAAGTTAACAATTTCAATTATTTTTTTTTGTTTTATGAGAGCAATGACAAAATATTGTTTTCATTTTAATTATATTTGTTTATTTATTGAATTCAATAAAATATTTATTTTACAAGTGTTCATTTGAATTGAGTATAAGTAACAGTGAGCATGAGTCAAGCCGGCTTGCAAGTTACTTGGATCGGCTTGAATAAAATTCCAAATTAACTCTATATTAATCGAGTTCGAGCTATATGAGTAGTTGTTGAGCTCGAGCTTCATGTTACTCAATTCGATAGGCTTGCAAGCCTTATCAAGCTTGAGTTGATCGGTTCAAGATAGGTTCACAAGCCTTATCAAACTTAAACTAATAATATTACACATAATATGAAAATTTAGATAATTTAGATAATGAACTTTTAAAAATTGATTCAACGGAGTTCTTTGATTTTCAATAATTCATTTATACTTCAAATTCTTCTTATGACCTTATTAAAGTTTGAATAAATAATTTATGATATTATATTTGTGTTTATATCTTATTATATAGTATATCCAGTTCAAAATTATTTACATAAAATGTACTACCTCCGTCCCAAAACAATTGTCTGGTTTAGAAATGACACAGATACCAATGCGAGTAGAGATAAAGGAAATTAATATTTTATTAGTGAGTGTGTATTAATTTTCCATTTTAGGAAAGAGGATAATTTTTTGGGACAAACAAAAAAGGAAAACAAGACAATCGTTTTGGGACGGAGGGAGTATATTTTAATATTAATATACAAGAGAATTCATAAATAATAAATTTATAGTGAGTAATATATATATAAGATGTGTTACTTTAGCATGTGCTAAAAAACTAGAGCTTTGCAATTGAATAAAAAAAATTAAGCTCTACCGACAGAATCAATTATTTTCACTTTGAAATTATAATTTTAATTTTTTGTATACTTAAATTGTTGTGTATGTAGACACGAGAATTTTTTTTAATATTTAGAATATCAATGATATTTTCACTTCATAATCACTTTTTAGGAAGTATTACTATTTCACTCTTACCCTCACAACCTCTCACTTAAAATACTTAATAAAAATAAAATAACTTTGATTTTTAATAGAAATAAATTCAAAGGCTAATAAGTTCAAAATCTTAAGAATAAGGCTATATCATTATTTTTTTTTCTTTCTAAACCAATGTATCTCTTCAAATCGGCAGTGCAGCAGCGCAGCTGTAAATCGTCGTCAATACGACGAATGGAAAAAATCACAAACATTCTTAAATATCCTTCGATAAGTTCTCGAGGCGTTGCTAGCTGGATGCCGAATATCCCCATAAATTCTTAAATGAGACCAAAAATCTGCCATGAGTTCCTTAATAATGTCAAATACTTCATGGATGACGAGGGTGAGCACCATGCTTACAACATTAGACAAAAGAATCAATCTTACATAAAATGATTAAATCTCAAATCCGCCATGGATGATGAGGAGAGAAGCGGCGTCTGTATGTTTAATTTAAAATTTAATATTTAACCATTTTATTAAAGGGTTAATTCTTTTGACTATTTATTTAAGATTTACGTTGGAGGCTACAAGAATACTGATAAAATAACAATATTAAAAAAAAGTGGCTATGAAGAGAAATATTTTGGTTGCATTTATAATAATCCATAATTAATTCATATGATTTATGTTTAAATTCAAATTTATTTATATTTTTTCATTATTTAATATATTATCAAACAAGAGGCTAATATGACCTTATGGTTCAATTAATATAAAAATAAATGATATTTTTGTGCCTTTAATAATGCTTAGTATAAATTTAAAAATATTGTAAAAATTGAAGCTATGACGGACTTAAATAGTTAAGGAGACAAAATGAACTTTATCACTATATAGGATTTTAAATAACTAAAAATACATTGTACTTTTATACTCAACTAAAATATTTGAAGTTATAGTTCAAATTAATATAATCTAAATTGATGACTATAACATTTAGCAGCACATATAAAATTTGGTAAAATAAATGAGTATTTTCTATAATTTATATATTTGAATTCTAAGTGTACAACTTTTAAATTAAAATAATTTACAATTTCTTAATTTTGATTATATTTTACATTTATATCTTTATTTAAAACTTTGCTTCATTTATATTTTATTTTCATCAATAGAAGAGATAAAAAAATACTAAATACACTAAATTATATATAAGATATACATAAAGGGAGAGAACCAATGTTCGAATGAGCGTCTCGATAAAATAGAGACTATAAAAATAATAATAAATTATGTTGTACATGTAGAGATGGATAAGAGCAAAAAAAAATAATAATAATAACTTAAATTAAGAATGTATAAACAACTTCAAAGTCAAACTCAAAATCAATTGAGAAAATAAATATTCGATCTCAAGTATATCAAATTCTAATTTTATATAATACGAATCTCAAAGTATGAAGTTTACTACATGAACATACATTATCAGACTTATCTAGAAAATAATTTATTTCTTGTGATTAAAGTACCCCGTGAAAAATGGAAAAGTTGTTTGATTATGTTTATCATGTTGCTCGAATATCACATTGGTTTAAGCAATATGGTAACTAAATAATCAAGTAACATGTTAAATATTATAAATTAATTTCTCATTTTACGGGAGAATTTTTTTCACATGATCTCATCTCTATATATATATCGTCCATATTCGTATAAATGAAAGAAATGATAAGTAGTGTGGAGTTTTAGAGAGATAAAATAATATAAATTTATATAAACCAATTGAAATTAATTGAGTGATGATTTGACCAAAACTCATAAAATTTGAGGTAAACTCATAATGTAATTTTAACTTTTCAATGCCACATATTCATATAATATATATAAATAACAAAATAAAATAATAAATTATTAATATAAATATATATATATATATATATATATATATATAGGGAGTGACTCACATACTAAAAATTAGTTTGTGCTAAATAGGAATGAATCTACACCATACATCTAAAAAAATCAACGGTTGAGATTAAAATATTTTTCCAGATTTCATGCTTTTTTGCTTTATAAATCATGCTTAATCGAATTAAGCACGATTTATAAAGCAATTAAGCACGAACGAAAATTATGCTTAATTTTTTTAATCTTTATGCTTTAATCTCAACCATTGATGCTATCAATCCAAGGGCTGAGATTCATTCCTATTTAGCACAAACTTTAATTTTAGCACTTGAGTGAATCTATATATATATATATATATATATACTGTTGCGCAACGCGCAGGTAGCAAACTAGTATGATGTAACTCAACATTTACAGGTAAATAATCGAACTAAACTGACATCGAATTTTAAACAGAGAATATTTAACTAAAAAATGGGGCTAAATGTGTTGTCTCGTCGAGCCAGTTTATTTTAAAAAATAAATAATTTTTTAATTGGCTAAGATAATTAAATTATAATTAATTTCTCAAAAAATAAATATGAACTATTTTATGCTACAAATGTATTTTTAATTTGATGAAAGGTTTTTACATGAATTTTTACACAAATAATATATTAAGGATCCGGTTGGTGTATTCGGAATGAAAGAATTGAATGAATTCAAAATACTCCCTCCGTCCCATTTTAATAGTCTTATTTCTCATTTTCATGTGTCACACTTTAATAGTCTCGTTTCTAAAAATGGTAACATTTTCACACTCAACAATAAAATATTAATTCCACTCAACTCATTCTACACTCACATGCATTGGTTATTGTGCCAAAAGCAAACGAGACTATTAATCCGGGACGGAGGGAGTACACCGATTGGTTGAAGGACATGAGAATGTATGAATGAGAATGATACTCAAATATTATGAAATAACAAAACACTGCAAAATTGTGGGTTTCATTATCATTTATCATTCACAAATCTCATTAACAAAATTTTTTATTTCTTTAACTTGTTCGTGAGATTCTTCGTCTGTTGATCGTCATTATCCTGCATCCTATTTTTCCTTTATTTTGTGATTTAATTTGGTTGTTTCGCCCATGATTTTAAGGTTTAGTGGAAATTTATCAATGTTTTTTTTTGTCTGAAATGAAATTTCTCATACATTGTGTACTTCATTTTTATAGCAGTTCATTTCCCTTTCCCCGGTTTCTGCTATATAATCCCAAAAATACGTGAAATCAAAATCAGAGTTTCAGACTTTCGAAAGTTGAATAATCTAATCACCATCAAAATTCAATTTTCATACTTTCTTTAAATAATAATTGTTCAATTATGTGGATTTATGAAACCATTAGAATGTCAACCGCGAAAGCAATTATCAATAAACGGAAAACAATTGATGGTCAAAATGAAGGACAAACAATTATCCCGAACCATTAACGCAATAGAAGACAATTCGCGTAACACTTTTCATAATCCAATTTTAGAGTTCGCTCTATCCATGAGGCTTTTTATTAAATCAATTTTCAATTAATAATTCTCACAATCAAATGCATATTTTTATCCATCGCAGAATTAAGAATCGAAGAAGACTAGTGTTTCTATTCCTTAACTTATATTCATTTTCTCTCAAGTTTGTGATGACATTACGGTTTGAGAGAAAACTATTATATCAAGAATTGAGGACCTAGTTTCTATTTATTGGGTTAATATATAACCCACGTGATATAGATATCTCCATCAAATATCAATTAATATCAAATATGTTCTATATATCTCATATATTATCTAGACTTATCGAATAAATAATTTATTTATTAATCCATAATAAATATATCATACATATCTTACAATTCAATCATTATTAATATTAATATTTATTTATATAAATATTTTATAACGAGCAATCTTGTAGAACCTATAAGAATTATATGTTATACTTGCGAAAAGTCTTGATTTCATGTTACAACTATGAAAATCTTAAGAATATTTTATAATTACAAAACCAATACATACTTTCACAAATCGCCTACTTAGACTTCTCAAACTATTTTTTCAATTGGCGTTTCAAGTCAATTATACTACCTCCGTCCCGTTTAAATAGGCCCTTTTCATTTTGATACATTAATTTCGGAGCTAGTATTTAGTAGCTAATTGTGGTTAACAATAAAATTGGCAATTGTAATTAACTTATTTAAGACTTAAACAAGTTAATTATGATTGCCAATTTTATTATTAACTACAATTAGCTACTAAATACTAGCTCCAAAATTAATGTATCAAAATGAAAAGGGCCTATTTAAGCGGGACGGAGGGAGTACTATTTATCATATTAATCTGTAACTTTATATCATTGAATTTCCTTTTTTTCATTTTAATTTAAGATACTTTAATTAAATCTTTTACAACAACTTATTATTTTTTAAATGTAATTTACGGTTAGGTAAAAGAAAATAGGCTTAAGTATTGGGGCTTAGTCCAATTAGTCCTTTACTTTGTTGGTGTATTATTACTATTTTTAGTTTAAAAGGAAAAAATTCTGATGTTCAACCACCACAGTCATAGTAACAGTACCCACTACTACACCCTTCGCTCTGTTTCTCTCTCCTTCAGTCTGTCTACGCTCTCTCTCAGTTTTGAAGGTTTGTCTTCATCTTTCTTTCTCTAGGCTCTCTCTGGTTAGTTGGTCTGTTCTTCATCTTTCTCTCTCTAATTAGTAGATCGTACATGCATCTAAATCATCCTCCTTTGAACCTTTCGCATATTTCTGTATCTATGTGTTATATGAGTTTATATCAGCTGGGCGCCTCATTCCGCTTCCATGTCTGCATTTATAAGAGTTTTTTTTTTCTTAAGGCGGTGCTCGCATTATGTTTCTCGACTCCGATGGATTTTCGTGAGATTCTTCGTTTTGTTGATCGTCATTTATCTTCGCTGCACCTATCTTGTGAAATGATTTGGTTGTTTCTCCCCTGATTTTTAGGTCTACTGTAAATTCATCACCGTTTTTTCTCTCTTTCTTTTGTCGACTGCAAATTTCTCTGTGAAATGATTTGGTTGTTTCTCTGACGTACGTAGCTGTATTTTATACTCCATGTTTATATCAATCAATTTCCATTTCCCCTGTTTCTGTTATAGCTGTACTCATATTTTTAAAGAAAAATATAATATATTAACTTAAAAGTGCATTCTCATGTTCAATAACCACACCACACGCAAAAATCATCGCTCTGCTTCGCTCTCGTTCTTCATCTTTCTCTCTCTACACTCTCTCTCTCGTTAGTAGGTTTGTTCTTCATCTTTCTCTCTCTATTCTTTCATCCAACTTTGAGATCAACATCTGCAGCTTTTGATTTACAAAATATTTGTTGTAGTCAAGCATGCTAAGAACATAAGCTAGAATTTTGGAAGTATGATTTACAAAGAACTCCGGGGCTCCCCCACATACATCTATTGGATTTTTAATGCACGGGACTGATGGTTCGTAATCTGTCTCTTGTGGTTGAAAACCTTGAAAATCAATTTTCATTTTAAGTACACCTTTTGGAGCACTGGTGGATTCTAGCTTGTGAATGTGTTGCCTACCTATAATTGTCTTAGTCAAGTGAACTACAGCAATTTTTGGGCTCCGTGAGCAGCGCACCAAAATTAGTATTAGGATAAGCAATGCTGTAATTTGTTCAGCTTAAATGCATATGGAATACTGGATTATTTAGTTAGGACAGTGTAGACCTCCTAACTTCTGACAGGAATGAAGCCTTTGTTACTGCCAGACTTTATTCTCTTGAGCAAGTGATTCTACTTATGCGAAATAATGTTACTTTAGAAATTTATACTTATTTGGTGATGAAAATGACATAATATACTATAGTTAAAAATGTTAAGCAAAGTATATGTTATGTTCCTTGTTGACTGAATTCATTATCTTGACAGGAAAAATTTGTGTTTCCATGGCGGCTCAAATTGCTGCTAGATATATCTCTCGCAGGCTATCAAGCAGTGGCAAAGGTCTCAGCGAGGTGAAGGCTGCTGGAAAATTCTATAAGGTGAATTTACTTCTGCTCAAACATGCTCATATCATAGTCTTCACCAGCTTGTCCTTTTTGTGCCATTTTGTCATGGCAAGCTGTTGCGTTTTGCTAACTTTCTTAGCTCTCTCCTGATGGAGTGAAGGATCAATGTAAATGAAATTCTGAATAATTTATTCAACTAAGGTTATAATCAAGTTCTCCCACAAAAAAAGGAACTTGCTCTACATCAAGACCGATTTCCTGCCCTCTTAATGATATTGCGAAGCATGTAATGCTACTGATCGATACCAGCCTGTGTGGTTTAACTATCATCTACAGATCAGGAACAAATGAATTTCCTTTGAAGCTTGACATTTCTAATGTACAATTTTGTAAGGGGAGCATATTAACCGATTGTATCTCTGATATGTGATTGTGCTGAAATGCTTCATTGAGGTGTGTTGGTGGACTATTGATTGAGTGGGTTAGCTTACAATTGAGAATCATGAGCCAGGAATGTGTTTTGCTTATATTTGATTTGCTCAGCTTATTTTTTTTGGCCAAGTCTCAAGAATTTATGTTTATTAGGAATTGTTTAAAAAGTTGCCGTGCATCCATATAAATTCTCATTTGTGCATTGCTAAGTTCTGCCTTAGTGCTCCTAAGTCCCCTTTTTGTTTTTCCCTCTTTCTCCCCCAATTTATCAACACACCCTTATAAAGTAACGATGATTCTTTCATCATCAAGTGTGATTTTAGAGATTGTGGAACGTTCTCCAGTTATATATTATTATATTAACTTAGATATGAGAAATTTGTATGTTGTCAAATCAGAGTGCAGGTTTAGAAGTGTCTTTATACTGAACCAGATTGGGAGCTCGACATTGCCCTTCGCCACCCTGCCCCTCTAATGCTTGCCGCTTTTAATCTCTCGATGCTAAGTGAATTTGTGTGTGATGATTTATTGGTTTGTTTTTCAGAAGGTTTTGAATGATTTGCAGAAAATGGAACAAGACAAGCTTGGTGGAAAGGTATATATATCTTATAAATTTAACCAAGTTTGGTCTAAAAATCAAGTTCCATTAATTTTTATGCTCCACAACATGACTAATATGTCTACATTTTATGGACAAGCACTAGCACTTGTTGGGTTGGTTCTGTGTCCATAATAAGAAAAAATATGATGAATCTTTGTGATTTTTCTGTTAGGGCCCCCCCAAACCAAGTGGCGAAACTCCTGCAGCTGATCCAGGTCCTCATTGGTTGACCCCCTATGTTTTGGGTGGCGCTGCGTTAGTTGCTCTTGGCGCTTCTGTTGTCTGGAATGTTGACACGTATCTTGCTTCCGAAATTGTGTTCGCTGGTTTTTATGCTGATCATGTCCTGCGATCCAAGTACAAAATCGAGGCGGCGGCCGGCGCTGTTTGCTTCATGACTTTAGGCCATGCTATTAATAACTTTTTGAGGGATTTGGATTTGGATTTGAAGAAGAAAACGAAAGAAGTGGAGGAGTAGTGAAAAGGATGGATTCCTGCGAGTGGGAGTATATTTTGATGAGTAATAAATAGCAAACAAACTCCTCCTCCACTCTAGATAACTAACTTGGTGTTGCAAGCTAATGAGATTGGGTTTATTTTGTTCATAGTTATGCAAATGCAAATGTTCTAGTACTGAATGATTGGCAATCTCACGCATGCATTGCATTCTATTATGTAGGTGGATTTTAGTGTTGTTATGTCATCAATTGTAAGCAGCCTACTTAGAGGTCCAAGACTAAATTTATAAGTTACTATCTTTTATGATTGGGTCTCCTTTACATCATCATCTGCCACTCATTTTAATGAAATAAAAATTTATTAAAAATACTCAATTCAATCTTCAATAGGTCGATCAAGAAGCTCCAAACCTTCAAGGTCTGTGGGATTATACAACTTTATTTTACTTTTTTTAATTAATAGACAAATAGAATCATAATATTTGTTACCTTTTTATTGCTCCATTAAATTTAATATAGAATCTATATCTATATATATATTAAAACAGAGTAGTCTATTGTAACTGTTTCCGTCAAATGTTTTCAATTATTTAATAGGGTAGTGATCAGGTGAGAATAAGAGTTACTATGAGAAATAAGAATAGATCTCGCGCGTCCATCTCATCAAATCGACGAACATGATTCATTCTCAGCAAATTGAAAAATGCGGCATTTTTGCCCCAATATCCTGCAGTTTTAGCCTTTAAAGGCTAAAATTGTAAAAATACTCAAACACAAACAACAACCTTCATTTTTAGCCCGATTTACTTCATTTTTAGTCTGATTTACTTCATTTTTACATAAATACGAATTAAAAAAAATTAAACATCTTCTTCTTCAAAGCAGCAACACGAGGGTAGTCTGTATAAAACTCAATGCCAACATCGACAGTTCTAAAAACTCTGCCCTTGAAATGTTTCATCTCATCAACACACTTTGAAATAAATGAACCTGTAAGATACAAAACTGCACAAAGTTAACACTAAAGATGCACAATATAATAGTAAAAATGAACGTCGATCTGAATAAAATAAATTTTTTAAAACTATATTCATGCACAATTAGCAAAGTCGAGACCGAACACGAATGCGAAATCCAGAAACAAAGAAAATAATCTGATCGACAGAAGAAATATAAATCAAATCGAACGAAGAAGGAAGAAGAAATCAAATCGCGCGAAGAAAGGAATAAAAAATCTAATGTGGATACTATTTCAGATTTTAAAAAAGCTAAAATTACAAAAATAACCTTAATTTTGCAAAACTGCAGGATAATCGAGGAAAACTGCACACGGAGTGAAATAGATCATGAGCGTTGAAATCACAAAATCAAAGGCTGAGATTTATTCTCATTTCTCATACTAAAAACTATTCTCATATGATCACTACTCTTATTTAATATATATAAAAAAAAACAAAGGTGGAGGAGGGAATATAAACATTATTTAACAAAAATTATAAAATTACCCACGTTTATAATTAAGAAAGACATAAACGCCTAATAAAAAAATGTTTTCTTAATTATAACATTAGATGTTTTCTTAATTATAAAATTAGGCGTGCATCTAAATTTATGGTTAATATTATCTACAACAAATAATTTTATATTATAGATTAATATATGATATCACGGTCTACATATTTATTAATTATATTTAAATATACAATAAATTTATATTTATATATATAAATTTCTTAATCTACTTTATAGTAATATATTTAATATATATCATGACCCCATTTCAATTTGACATTTAATCTATAGTCTTAATTATGTGAAATAGCCAATTTGATAAAACACATTTCAAATTTAGCCACTTTTATGTATTCATTTCAATTTTAGCCAAAAGTACTTAATTTAGCATTGGAATTAGTTTCCCAATCATTTGATTGCAAAAATTTTGACACTTAAGTCTAATCAATTAGTTAAAACCAGTTTTTAACTAAATTTATAGTTATATTTGCATAAATGAATTTTTTTGCACTCGGTTAATAATTTTCAGAAAATTATTGTGTTGATAGAGACCGGGCCCCACAGAGTGCGACCGAGTCAGAACGATGGCGACTCGGTCGCACTCATTTTTTTTTTTTTTTTTATTTTCGGTTGTTTACGCCGATAAGGACCGATAGCGACCCGAGTTGGCTCGGTAGCTACCGAGTGGGATCGGTAGCTACCCGAGTGGAATCGGTGCCGACTCGGTTGCACTATTTTTTTCATTTTTATTTCGGTGGTCCCCACCGAGTGTGAACCGATAGCTACCGAGTGGGATCGGTAGCGACTCGGTCGTTTTAATTTTTTTTTTTGAGATGTTTTAAATCTTTATTTTAATCTCAAGTTAAAATATATAAATTCGTGAATTTTGATCAAGTTAAAATCTCAAGGTCCAGCTGAAATTCACGAATTAAAACTTTATATCTACAATTTTTATCAAATTTTGGACAAAAATTTTAATTATTTTGTCGTTGCATACAAATGCAATAATGTCTTCAAGCATATTGATTTGATGAGTCCACTGAAATTGTTGGAAATATTATGTGAAAATATTATGTCTTCAAGCATATTGATTTGATTTGATGAATCGTACACTGAAATTGTTGAAAATTAAAATCAACATAATTTTTTTATTTTATGAATTTCAATTATTTATGTGTATTTGCCGACACTCTTTACAACTTATATAATTGAAGTGAAGTTCGGTGGTGACATACACATTTTCATCTCTGTCTCTCTTCATTCTTCACAGTTCAATTATTTTGTTTCTCAAAATGGAGAATTGGTGCAGCGTAATTCTTCACTACAATGGGCAATGGGATGAGTCGTGCAACTACATTGGCGGACAAGAACGACTGGTTTATATACCAGTCACCAACATTTCCATAGCCGCATTAAGAAGCAACATTCAACTTATTTTTGATGCGGAAGCCATACTCGGTGAGTATAATATTTATTACACTGCCAAATCCCGTAGAGGCAGATCTATAAAATCGTTGTTGGTGACGGATCTAGACCTTCAACGATTGATTGCTCTTAATTCGGAGCCGCATGTTTATATTGTTATGAATTATACGGCGAGTACCGGTGTTGGGACTTCACATCGGGAGCCATCCCCATACAGGCCGTTCTTATCATCAAGCAGTCCACCAATTTACCAGCATTTTAGTCCAGGTCTGGAAGATCTACAAAGATTTGGGGACTCATTGATTTTTGGTACGTCTTCAGAAGGTGGTAGTCGGAGCTCCCAAATACCCAATTTAAACGATGAGCCTCCCCATGAAGAATATGAGCATCCATACGAGGAGGAGGAAGAGGAGGAGGCGGAGGAGGAGGAGAATGAAAATACAGGTCACCACTCAACAAGTGAGGGTCATATCGTTGACTCTAATGATGAAGAGGAGGACGAGGAATCCGAGGAGGAGTCTAGTGATGATGAAGATTTCATCAATTCTGATGCATTAAAGAATTTTACAGTGGCTGAGTTTTCTGCATGGATCCGATCAGTTGGTGGAATGAGTGCGTTTATATCCAATCTTATGCCAACCCATCCTCTCCGGATTCATGTCACGTTGAAGGCGATCTAAATAATTGGCTAGTTCCAATTATATCGTTGGATTCATCACAGTCACCAGTGGTATGAGATGTTGCAGCCATACTAGATCGGGAACTTTCATTGGGCTCTATCTTCTATACGAAGGACGATCTTCTAATTGCCGTATCTCTTTTGCATATGGAGCAACGTGTTGAATTTAAAGTGGTGCGCTCATCTAGTACTCGCGTTGAGTACACTTGCAAACGAAGTGCCTCTTGTTCGTTCTTCATACGGGCATCATGCAGAGGTAGTTGCTGGATCATACGCAAGTTCCATCGTAATCATGATTGCGTTAACAATCTTGCAGGCATAAGATCCCGGAATGTCCGTACCAAAGCTGTTGCCGCGTATTTTGCACGAAAGATGCGTCGGCAAGGATCAATTATAAAACCCCGTGAAATTATGACGGAGTTGCAGTGATCATTTGGGATCCGTACTAGCTATGGTGTTGCACTAAAAGCTCGAAATGCAGCAATTTCCTTGATCTATGGTGGTATAGAAGATTCTTTTTCTATCCTGCCCAAATATCTGGAGGTGTTAAGACAATACAATCCAGGTACTTTAACAGATTTGGAGATTGATTCCGATGGAAGATTTCGTCATTGTTTTGTTGCTCTAGGTGTTTCACGAACGGCGTTTCAGAACGGGTTATTAAGACCGGTTATCGTTGTTGACGCCACTCATTTGAAGGGTCGAAACAAAGGCGTCTTATTTGTTGCTGTCACAAAAGATGGTAACGAAAATGTCTTTCCACTTGCAATTGGTGTTGGCAGCATCGAGAATGATGAGTGTTGGAAGTGGTTCATGTCTCGATTACGGATTTCTTTTGGATGCACAGATCAAATGCTGCTTGTATCCGACCAACACATTAGCATCTCCAATGCGATTAGTGAAGTGTATCCTGGTGTGCCACACGGCTTATGTTTTTACCATCTTCTAAATAAAATGACAGGGTACGGTCAGGACATTGCTGCGTTGTACCAACGTGCTGCTTACGCTTACCGATCGGTGGCATATCAACAAGCGATGGATAGAATCAATCAGAAGAAACCAGCAGCCTTTCAGAAACTATTGGATGTAGGACCAGATCGATGGGCTAGGTCGCAATGTCCTGTACGTCGATATAGTTTCTTGACATCAAATGCAGCTGAGGTTTTCAATGCTCGCTTACTGGATGCCCGACGGTTGCCAATCTGCTCTATTATTGACACATACAGAGGTATACTTGAAAAATGGTTTGATGAAAAAAGAGCTAAGGCATCTGCGCGCGAGGATATCTTGACGGAGGAAGCTGTTGCAAAATTAACACCGTTAGTAGAACTCTCGCATTCATATTCAGTTGTACCCATATCAGCAATGAAAATGAAGGTGAACGAAGGAGCAAGAACTTGGAGGGTTGATCTGGATTTATCCACATGCGATTGTCGTGAGTTGCAACTGGACCTCATCCCGTGCTCGCATGCCGTTGCGGCAATTAGGTAAACGTATTTGAGTTAATTTTTATATTATAATATGTTATTAACTTTATCATAATTGTGACAGTCATGTTGGTTTGAACCCGTACGACTATGTAAGTCATTACTATAAGACATCAACTTGGCGAGAAATATACGGTGGAGTCGTGCAGTCACTGCCACCTCAAGACGAATGGGATGTTTCTGCCGAAGCAAGTTCGTTGTGTGTCCTGCCTCCAATTATATCGCGTCAAGCTGGACGACCTAGATCTCGTAGACGCCCATCGGGTGCCGATATTAGTCAATCTTCAAGTAGTAGGCAACGCGCAAAGAAAAAATGCAGTATATGCAGATCAGAAACACACACTAAGCGCACATGTCCAGATCGAACTACAAACGATTAGTGGATTTCGACTGTGTTTGTAATGAATAACATCATCTCGTTTGTTGTATTGAATAAAATTAAGTGTTTGTCGATGAATAAATCGAAGTCCTAAATATAATGTAAAGAAGTACAAATACAAATAGAAACATGTCCGAAAACAATCAAAATCAATCAGTGTTTAGGAAAAACTGAATAGCTAGAAATTTCCTATATCTAGGGTAATTCCTAACATCTTGCATCCAAGCAATGCTTGGTACCCCAAATGCTACCTCATCGATGTGCACACAAGCAAACAGATCATGCAGGCGACGAACATTGCTGGTAAATTTATAAACATGCGTCACGGCCAGCTTCCGAGCGGGCTCACGTAATCTCAATGTGTTTTGCTCCCAATAGCCAAGTCTCTTCAAATACCAGTGAAAACAATCTGTCATCTTCATTATCTCACTCACCAGCTTCTGCGATTGATGCGGTTCTGCCTGTTCCGCGTATGCATCGTACACTTCAACATTCCAAAAGGGGATACGAAAGACAACAGTGTACCATTTCGTGCCAACCTTGCACGGTACAATAATCTGCAAAATTAAAATATTCATAAATATTATCACAATAATTACTACATTTTCATTAATCATAATAAAAAAATATAAATGAGGATAATACTTACCGTATCTGCTCCAAACCAATCCTTCGAGGTCGATGCGTCGGTCCCTCGAATAAATTTCTGAACGCTTGCAGGAAATTCGTCTCTCGTGACAGTTTTCATTATGTCCTAAAAAAACAAAAACAACAAAGTACAATTAGTACCCAAAATACCCTAAAAGAAGACAAATAAAAATAATAATCAAATTGACTTACATAGAATTGAGGCCTGACAATACGAATTCTTGGTGGTGCAGACTTCTGCCTTATCTGTGTATACCACTCAATCACGGTATCATCAAGTCGTCCATTGATGTCTTCAATATGGGTGAACCACACTTTTGGCAACCCGTATCCGTGACCATCG